>OZ024740.1:6523449-6658449 GCA_964016885.1 Eledone cirrhosa
GACCCGACATACATATATACATACATACATACATACATACATACATATATATATAAATACATATATACATACTTATGTAGGCATTTAAAAGCTAAGTTTCTTTGTCATGATCAATGTCACACTGTTCATACGTTAATTCACTACAATCTCTCATGTGTTTACCCAGCCGCATTCCCTATATATTCTCTCACAACATATAAGCTCATAAACACACACATACATACTCATATTTATGCACACACATCTATATATTAATATCTTTGCCTCAGGCTCAAATTCTGAAAATTTCTAAGGGAAAGCAACACATTGTTTAAGTTTAAGGATTAAGGTAATGCTGCTTAGGAGGAATATAAATAGACTTTACTAAATTAATTAAAAAACATAACATAGTAAAAACTAAAACTTTTAGATAAGGCAGGAAATTTACTGAATGACTGAGAATGTGGAGGGTTTTTAGAATAAACTCATAATTTTGCAGACTTGCCAAATATCTGAAGAATCACACATACTAAAAAACACAATTGCTATAAAAATAAAAAGAAACTTTTGCTTAAAATCAAAAGAATTACACTTGCTAAAAATATCACAAGCTGAAAATGACAGTAGCTAAAAATTACACTATTTAAAAATCACATTCACTAAAAATGACACTAGCTAAAAATCACACTGTTTAAAAATCATGCTCCCTAAAAATCACACTATTTAAAAATCATGCTCCCTAAAAATCACACTGTTTAAAAATCATGCTCCCTATAAATCACGCTGTTTAAAAATCATGCTCCCTAAAAATCACACTGTTTAAAAATCATGCTCCCTAAAAATCTCACTGTTTAAAAATCATGCTCCCTAAAAATCACACTGTTTAAAAATTATGCTCCCTAAAAATCACACTATTTAAAAATAATGCTCCCTAAAATTCACACTGTTTAAAAATCATGCTCCCTATAAATCACGCTGTTTAAAAATCATGCTCCCTAAAAGTCACACTGTTTAAAAATCATGCACCCGAAAAATCACGCTATTTAAAAATCTGGCTCCCTAAAAATCACATTAGCTAAAAATCAAAAAAACACTCTAATCCCAAACCACATTAACTATAAATCATACTATCTAAAAACCACATTAGCTAAAACTTATACAACCCCAAAACCACATTAGCTAAAACTTATACAACCACAAAACCACATTAGCTAAAACTTATACAACTGCAAAACCACAGTAGCTAAAACTTATACAACTGCAAAACCACAGTAGCTAAAACTTATACAACCCCAAAACCACATTAGCTAAAACTTATACAACCACAAAACCGCATTAGCTAAAACTTATACAACCACAAAACCACATTAGCTAAAACTTATACAACTGCAAAACCACAGTAGCTAAAACTTATACAACTGCAAAACCACAGTAGCTAAAACTTATACAACCCCAAAACCACATTAGCTAAAACTTATACAACTGCAAAACCACATTAGCTAAAACTTATACAACCACAAAACCACATTAGCTAAAACTTATACAACCCCAAAACTACATTAGCTAAAAATTCAACTTATTCAAAGGTTACATTTGCTAAAAACTCTCACAAGCTGAAAATGGCACTAGCTAAAAATCATAAGAGCCCAAAATCTCATTAGCTAAAAATCATACTCCCCCAAACCACATTAGCTAAACACCACACTAGTTAAAACTCCAGCACAAAATCACGCGAGCTAGACATCATCATTGTTTCTACTTTAGGCACAAGACCAGCAATTACCCCTTGCGTTACTGGTACTTTATTTCATCGACCCCGTAAGGATGAAAGGCAAAGTCAACCTCGGCGGGATTTGAACTCAGATTGTAAAGGGACGTAACTATGCTGGAAAACATGGCGTCCGACCTTCTACCGATACTGCCAATCCACCACCCTAGACATCATAATGCTCCAAAGTCAGTCTAATTTTAACTTGCATTTGTTAAAAAAAAGATGGCACTTGCTAAAAGCTGTACTAACTAATAAAAACAAACAAACCAGCTAAAAAGTACACTGGACATGTTAAAAATAACACAAGCCTAAAATTTTGTGCATTAAAAATCACACTTACTAAAAATTGAAAGAATCAATTGAGCTAAAAATGGTTCTAATTAAAAATAACAAAAGTCGGAGCAAAGATAAGATTATATATACCTCTGGAGATTGAATGTGCCGTAGCTTGTATTCAACATTTATTGTGATCAACAATTATCATTATGATTAGAGCAGTAGTTTGGCAGCATTGGTAAGATGTTGGACAACATGTTATGTGGCACAGAGTTACGGCCCTTTAAGGTATGAGTTCAGATCCCACCGAGGTTAACTTTGCCTTTCATCCTTACAGGGTCAATAAAATAAAGCACCAGAAATGTACTAGGGTTGGTTTAATCAACTTTCCCCTCCTTGTGCCGAGATGAGAAACCATTATTATGGTTAGGGTGCTGGGTTGGTAGTATAGGTCAAGGGTCTGACACCATGTTAGGTGGTGGACTGGCAGTATTGGTAGAGGGTCTGACACCATGTTAGGTGGTGGATTGGCAGTATTGGTAGAGGGTCTGACAACATGCTAGGGTGGTGGATTGGTAGTATTGGTAGAGGGTCTGACACCATGTTAGTGGGGTGGATTGGCAGTATTGGTAGAGGGTGTGACACCATGGTAGGGTGGTGGATTGGCAGTATTGGTAGAGGGTCTGACACCATGTTAGGTGGTGGTTGGTAGTATTGGTAGAGGGTCTGACACCATGTTAGGGTGGAGGATTGCCAGTATTGGTAGAGGGTCTGACACCATGGTAGGGTGGTGGATTGGCAGTATTGGTAGAGGGTCTGACACCATGGTAGGTGGTGGATTGGCAGTATTGGTAGAGGGTCTGACACAATACTAGGGTGGTGGATTGGCAGTATTGGTAGAGGGTCTGACACCATGGTAGGGTGGTGGATTGGCAGTATTGGTAGAGGGTCTGATGCCATGTTAGGTGGTGGATTGGCAGTATTGGTAGAGGGTCTGACACCATGTTAGGTGGTGGATTGGTAGTATTGGTAGAGGGTCTGACACCATGTTAGGGTGGTGGATTGGCAGTATTGGTAGAGGGTCTGACACCATGGTAGGGTGGTGGATTGGCAGTATAGGTAGAAGGTCTGACACCATGTTAGGTGGTGGATTGGTAGTATTGGTAGAGGGTCTGACACCATGGTAGGGTGGTGGATTGGCAGTATAGGTAGAAGGTCTGACACCATGTTAGGTGGTGGATTGGCAGTATTGGTAGAGATTCTGACACAATGCTAGGGTGGTGGATTGGCAGTATTGGTAGAGGGTCTGACACCATGTTAGGTGGTGGATTGGCAGTATTGGTAGAGGGTCTGACACAATGCTAGGGTGGCGGATTGGCAGTATTGGTAGAGGGTCTGACACCATGTTAGGGTGGTGGATTGGCAATATTGGTAGAGGGTCTGACACCATGGTAGGTGGTGGATTGGCAGTATTGGTAGAGGGTCTGACACAATACTAGGGTGGTGGATTGGCAGTATTGGTAGAGGGTCTGACACCATGGTAGGGTGGTGGATTGGCAGTATTGGTAGAGGGTCTGATGCCATGTTAGGTGGTGGATTGGCAGTATTGGTAGAGGGTCTGATGCCATGTTAGGTGGTGGATTGGTAGTATTGGTAGAGGGTCTGACACCATGTTAGGGTGGTGGATTGGCAGTATTGGTAGAGGGTCTGACACCATGGTAGGGTGGTGGATTGGCAGTATAGGTAGAAGGTCTGACACCATGTTAGGTGGTGGATTGGTAGTATTGGTAGAGGGTCTGACACCATGGTAGGGTGGTGGATTGGCAGTATAGGTAGAAGGTCTGACACCATGTTAGGTGGTGGATTGGCAGTATTGGTAGAGGGTCTGACACAATGCTAGGGTGGTGGATTGGCAGTATTGGTAGAGGGTCTGACACCATGTTAGGTGGTGGATTGGCAGTATAGGTAGAGGGTCTGACACAATGCTAGGGTGGCGGATTGGCAGTATTGGTAGAGGGTCTGACACCATGTTAGGGTGGTGGATTGGCAGTATTGGTAGAGGGTCTGACACCATGTTAGGGTGGTGGATTGGAAGTATTGGTAGAGTGTCTGACACCATGTTAGGTGGTGGATTGGTAGTATTGGTAGAGGGTCTGACACCATGTTAGGTGGTGGATTGGCAGTATTGGTAGAGATTCTGACACAATGCTAGGGTGGTGGATTGGCAGTATTGGTAGAGGGTCTGACACCATGTTAGGTGGTGGATAGGCAGTATTGGTAGAGAGTCTGACACAATGCTAGGGTGGCGGATTGGCAGTATTGGTAGAGGGTCTGACACCATGTTAGGGTGGTGGATTGCAGTATTGGTAGAGGGTCTGACACCATGTTAGGGTGGTGGATTGGTAGTATTGGTAGAGTGTCTGACACCATGTTAGGTGGTGGATTGGTAGTATTGGTAGAGGGTCTGACACCATGTTAGGTGGTGGATTGGCAGTATTGGTAGAGATTCTGACACAATGCTAGGGTGGTGGATTGGCAGTATTGGTAGAGGGTCTGACACCAT
Source organism: Eledone cirrhosa (assembly GCA_964016885.1). Taxonomy (NCBI): domain Eukaryota; kingdom Metazoa; phylum Mollusca; class Cephalopoda; order Octopoda; family Eledonidae; genus Eledone; species Eledone cirrhosa. Next base: position 6,528,039 of record OZ024740.1, read on the forward strand.
GGTAGGTGGTGGATTGGCAGTATTGGTAGAGGGTCTGACACCATGGTAGGTGGTGGATTGGCAGTATTGGTAGAGGGTCTGACACCATGGTAGGGTGGTGGATTGGCAGTATTGGTAGAGGGTCTGATGCCATGTTAGGTGGTGGATTGGCAGTATTGGTAGAGGGTCTGATGCCATGTTAGGTGGTGGATTGGTAGTATTGGTAGAGGGTCTGACACCATGTTAGGGTGGTGGATTGGCAGTATTGGTAGAGGGTCTGACACCATGGTAGGGTGGTGGATTGGCAGTATTGGTAGAGGGTCTGATGCCATGTTAGGTGGTGGATTGGCAGTATTGGTAGAGGGTCTGATGCCATGTTAGGTGGTGGATTGGTAGTATTGGTAGAGGGTCTGACACCATGTTAGGTGGTGGATTGGCAGTATTGGTAGAGGGTCTGACACCATGGTAGGGTGGTGGATTGGCAGTATAGGTAGAAGGTCTGACACCATGTTAGGTGGTGGATTGGTAGTATTGGTAGAGGGTCTGACACCATGGTAGGGTGGTGGATTCGTAGTATAGGTAGAAGGTCTGACAACATGTTAGGTGGTGGATTGGCAGTATTGGTAGAGATTCTGACACAATGCTAGGGTGGTGCATTGGCAGTATTGGTAGAGGGTCTGACACCATGTTAGGGTGGTCGATTGGCAGTATTGGTAGAGGGTCTGACACCATGTTAGGGTGGCGGATTGGCAGTATTGGTAGAGGGTCTGAAACCATGTCAGGTGGTGGATTGACAGTATTGGTAGAGGGTCTGACACAATGCTAGGGTGGCGGATTGGCAGTATTGGTAGAGAGTCTGACACCATGTTAGGGTGGTGGATTGGCAGTATTGGTAGAGGGTCTGACACCATGTTAGGGTGGTGGATTGCTAGTATTGGTAGAGTGTCTGACACCATGTTAGGTGGTGGATTGGTAGTATTGGTAGAGGGTCTGACACCATGTTAGGTGGTGGATTGGCAGTATTGGTAGAGATTCTGACACAATGCTAGGGTGGTGGATTGGCAGTATTAGTAGAGGGTCTGACACCATGTTAGGTGGTGGATTGGCAGTATTGGTAGAGGGTCTGACACAATGCTAGGGTGGCGGATTGGCAGTATTGGTAGAGGGTCTGACACCATGTTAGGGTGGTGGATTGGCAGTATTGATAGAGGGTCTGACACCATGTTAGGGTGGTGGATTGGTAGTATTGGTAGAGTGTCTGACACCATGTTAGGTGGTGGATTGGTAGTATTGGTAGAGGGTCTGACACCATGTTAGGTGGTGGATTGGCAGTATTGGTAGAGATTCTGACTCAATGCTAGGGTGGTGGATTGGCAGTATTGGTAGAGGGTCTGACACCATGTTAGGGTGGTCGATTGGCAGTATTGGTAGAGGGTCTGACACAATGCTAGGGTGGTAGATTGGCAGTATTGGTAGAGGGTCTGATGCCATGTTAGGGTGGAGGATTGGCAGTATTGGTAGAGGGTCTGACACCATGTTAGGGTGGTCGATTGGCAGTATTGGTAGAGGGTCTGACACAATGCTAGGGTGGTAGATTGGCAGTATTGGTAGAGGGTCTGACACCATGTTAGGGTGGAGGATTGGCAGTATTGGTAGAGGGTCTGATGCCATGTTAGGGTGGAGGATTGGTAGTATTGGTAGAGGGTCTGACACCATGTTAGGTGGTGGATTGGCAGTATTGGTAGAGGGTCTGACACCATGGTAGGGTGGTGGATTGGCAGTATTGGTAGAAGGTCTGACACCATATTAGGTGGTGGATTGGTAGTGATGGTAGAGGGTCTGACATCATGGTAGGTGGTGGATTGGCAGTATAGGTAGAGGGTCTGCCACCATGCCAGGTGGTGGATTGGCAGTATTGGTAGAGGGTCTGACACAATGCTAGGGTTGCGGATTGGCAGTATTGGTAGAGGGTCTGACACAATACTAGGGTGGTGGATTGGCAGTATTGGTAGAGGGTCTGACACCATGTTAGGGTGGTGGATTGGTAGTATTGGTAGTGTCTGACGCCATGTTAGGTGGTGGATTGGTAGTATTGGTAGAGGGTCTGACACCATGTTAGGTGGTGGATTGGCAGTATTGGTAGAGATTCTGACACAATGCTAGGGTGGTGGATTGGTAGTATTGGTAGAGGGTCTGACAACATGTTAGGGTGGCGGATTGGCAGTATTGTTAGAGGGTCTGACACCATGTTAGGGTGGTGGATTGGTAGTATTGGTAGTGTCTGACGCCATGTTAGGTGGTGGATTGGTAGTATTGGTAGAGGGTCTGACACCATGTTAGGTGGTGGATTGGCAGTATTGGTAGAGGGTCTGACACCATGTTAGGGTGGTGGATTGGCAGTATTGGTAGAGGGTCTGACAACATGTTAGGGTGGCGGATTGGCAGTATTGTTAGAGGGTCTGACACCATGTTAGGGTGGTAGATTGGCAGTATTGGTAGGGGGTCTGACACCATGTTAGGGTGGTGGATTGGCAGTATAGGTAGAGGGTCTGACACCATGGTAGGGTGGTGGATTGGCAGTATAGGTAGAAGGTCTGACACCATGTTAGGTGGTGGATAGGTAGTATTGGTAGAGGGTCTGACACCATGATAGGGTGGTGGATTGGCAGTATAGGTAGAAGGTCTGACACCATGTTAGGTGGTGGATAGGTAGTATTGGTAGAGGGACTGACACCATGGTAGGGTGGTGGATTGGCAGTATTGGTAGAGGGTCTGACACCATGTCAGGTGGTGGATTGGCAGTATTGGTAGAGGGTCTGACACAATGCTAGGGTGGCGGATTGGCAGTATTGGTAGAGGGTCAGACGCCATGGGTGGTGGATTGGCATTATTGGTAGAGGGTCTGACACCATGCTAGGGTGGTGGATTGGCAGTATAGGTAGAGGGTCTGACACCATGTTAGGGTGGTGGATTTGTATTATTGGTAGAGGGTCTGACACCATGGTAGGTGGTGGATTGGTTGTATTGGTAGAGGGTCTGACACCATGTTAGGTGGTGGATTGGTAGTATTGGTAGAGGGTCTGACACCATGGTAGGTGGTGGATTGGTAGTATTGGTAGAGGGTCTGACACCATGTTAGGTGGTGGATTGGTAGTATTGGTAGAGGGTCTGACACCATGTTAGGGGGGTGGATTGGCAGTATTGGGAGAGGGTCTGACACCATGGTAGGGTGGTGGATTGGCAGTATTGGTAGAGGGTCTGACACCATGTTAGGTGGTGGATTGGTAGTATTGGTAGAGGGTCTGACACCATGTTAGGGTGAAGGATTGGCAGTATAGGTAGAAGGTCTGACACCATGTTAGGTGGTGGATTGGCAGTATTGGTAGAGGGTCTAACACAATACTAGGGTGGTGGATTGGCAGTATTGGTAAAGGGTCTGACACCATGTTAGGGTGGTGGATTGGCAGTATAGGTAGAAGGTCTGACACCATGTTAGGTGGTGGATTGGTAGTATTGGTAGAGGGTCTGACACCATGCTAGGTGGTGGATTGGCAGTATAGGTAGAGGGTCTGACACCATGTCAGGTGGTGGATTGGCAGTATTGGTAGAGGGTCTGACACAATGCTGGGGTGGCGGATTGGCAATATTGGTAGAGTGTCTGACACAATGCTAGGGTGGCGGATTGGCAGTATTGGTAGAGGGTCTGACACCATGTTAGGGTGGTGGATTGGCAGTATTGGTAGAGGGTCTGACACAATGCTGGGGTGGTGGATTGGTAGTATTGGTAGAGTGTCTGACACCATGTTAGGTGGTGGATTGGTAGTATTGGTAGAGGGTCTGACACCATGTTAGGTGGTGCATTGGCAGTATTGGTAGAGATTCTGACACAATGCTAGGGTGGTGGATTGGCAGTATTGGTAGAGGGTCTGACACCATGTTAGGGTGGTGGATTGGCAGTACTGGTAGAGGGTCTGACACCATGTTACGGTGGCGGATTGGCAGTATTGGTAGAGGGTCTGAGACCATGTTAGGGTGGTGGATTGGTAGTATAGGTAGAGGGTCTGACACCATCCTAGGGTGGTGGATTTGCAGTATAGGTAGAGGGTCTGACACCATGTTAGGGTGGTGGATTGGCAGTATTGGTAGAGGGTCTGACACCATGCTAGGTGGTGGATTGGTAGTATTGGTACAGGGTCTGACACCATGTTAGGTGGTGAATTGGCAGATTAGGTAGAGGGTCTGACACCATGTTAGGGTGGTGGATTTTTAGTATAGGTAGAGGGTCTGACACCATCGTAGGTGGTGGATTGGTAGTATTGGTAGAGGCTCTGACGCCATGTTAGGTGGTGCATTGATAGTATTGGTAGAGTGTCTGACACCATGTTACGTGGTGGATTGGCAGTATTAGTAGAGGGTGTGACACAATGCTAGGGTGGTGGATTGGCAGTATTGTTAGAGGGGCTGACACCATGTTAGGTGGAGGATTGGCAGTATTGTTAGAGGGTCTGACACAATGCTAGGGTTGTGGATTGGCAGTATTGGTAGAGGGTCTGACACCATGTTAGGTGGTGGATTGGCAGTATTGGTAGAGGGTCTGATGCCATGTTAGGTGGTGGATTGGCATTATTGGTAGAGGGTCTGATGCCATGTTAGGTGGTGGATTAGTAGTATTGGTAGAGGGTCTGACACCATGTTAGGTGGTGGATTGGTAGTATTGGTAGAGGGTCTGACACCATGGTAGGTGGTGGATTGGTAGTATTGGTAGAGGGTCTGACACCATGTTAGGTGGTGGATTGGTAGTATTGGTAGAGGGTCTGACACCATGTTAGGGGGGTGGATTGGCAGTATTGGTAGAGGGTCTGACACCATGGTAGGGTGGTGGATTGGCAGTATTGGTAGAGGGTCTGACACCATGTTAGGTGGTGGATTGGTAGTATTGGTAGAGGGTCTGACACCATGTTAGGGGGGTGGATTGGCAGTATTGGTAGAGGGTCTGACACCATGGTAGGGTGGTGGATTGGCAGTATTGGTAGAGGGTCTGACACCATGTTAGGGTGGAGGATTGGCAGTATTGGTAGAGGGCCTGACACCATGTTAGGGTGGTGGATTGGCAGTATTGGTAGAGGGTCTGACACCATGTTAGGGTGGCGGATTGGCAGTATTGGTAGAGGGTCTGACACCATGTTAGGCTGGTGGATTGGTAGTATAGGTAGAGGGTCTGACACCATCCTGGGGTGGTGGATTTGCAGTATTGGTAGAGGGTCTGACACCATGTTAGGGTGGTGGATTGGCAGTATTGGTAGAGGGTCTGACACTATGCTAGGTGCTGGATTGGTAGTATTGGTACAGGGTCTGACACCATGTTAGGTGGTGAATTGGCAGTATTGGTAGAGGGTCTGACACCATGGTAGGGTGGTGGATTGGCAGTATTGGTAGAGGGTCTGACACCATGTTAGGGTGGTGGATTGGTAGTATAGGTAGAGGGTCTGACACCATGGTAGGGTGTTGCATTGGCAGTATTTGTATAGGGTCTGACACCATGTTAGGGTGGTGGATTGGTAGTATAGGTAGAGGGTCTGACACCATGGTAGGGTGGTGGATTGGCAGTATTGGTAGAGGGTCTGACACCATGGTAGGGTGGTGGATGGGCAGTATTGGTAGAGGGTCTGACACCATGGTAGGGTGGTGGATGGGTAGTATTGGTAGAGGGTCTGACACCATGTTAGGGTGGTGGATTGGCAGTATTGGTAGAGGGTCTGACACCATGGTAGGTGGTGGATTGGCAGTATTGGTAGAGGGTCTGAGACCATGGTAGGGTGGTGGATTGGCAGTATTGGTAGAGGGTCTGACACCATGTTAGAGTGGTGGATTGGTAGTATAGGTAGAGGGTCTGACACAATGCTAGGGTGGTAGATTGCCAGTATTGTTAGAGGTTCTGACACCATGTTAGGGTGGTGGATTGGTAGTATAGGTAGAGGGTCTGACACCATGTTAGGTGGTGGATTGGCAGTATTGGTAGAGGGTCTGACACAATACTAGGGTGGTGGATTGGCAGTATTGGTAAAGGGTCTGACACCATGTTAGGGTGGTGGATTGGCAGTATAGGTAGAAGGTCTGACACCATGTTAGGTGGTGGATTGGTAGTATTGGTAGAGGGTCTGACACCATGTTAGGGTGGTGGATTGGCAGTATTGGTAGAGGGTCTGACACCATGGTAGGGTGGTGGATTGGCAGTATTGGTAGAGGGTCTGACACCATGTTAGGTGGTGTATCGGTAGTATTGGTAGAGGGTCTGACACCATGTTAGGGTGGTGGATTGGCAGTATTGGTAGAGGGTCTGACACCATGTTAGGGTGCCGGATTGGCAGTATTGGTAGAGGGTCTGACACCATGTTAGGGTGCCGGATTGGCAGTATTGGTAGAGGGTCTGACACCATGGTAGGGTGGTGGATTGGCAGTATTGGTAGAGGGTCTGACACCATGTTAGGTGGTGGATTGGTAGTATTGGTAGAGGGTCTGACACCATGTTAGGGTGGTGGATTGGTAGTATAGGTAGAGGATCTGACACCAAGCTAGGGTGGTGGATTGGCAGTATAGGTAGAGGGTCTGACACCATGTTAGGGGTGGATTGGTAGTATAGGTAGAGGGTTTGACACAATGCTAGGGTGGCGGATTGGCATTATTGGTAGAGGGTCTGACACCATGTTAGGTGGTGGATTGGCAGTATTGGTAGAGGGTCTGACACAATGCTAGGGTGGCGGATTGGCAGTATTGGTAGAGAGTCTGACACCATGTTAGGGTGGCGGATTGGCAGTATTGGTAGAGGGTCTGACACCATGTTAGGTGGTAGATTGGCAGTATTGGTAGAGGGTCTGACACAATGCTAGGGTGGTGGATTGGCAGTATTGGTAAAGGGGCTGACACCATGTTAGGTGGTGGATTGGCAGTATTGGTAGAGGGTCTGACACAATGCTAGGGTGGTGGATTGGCAGTATTGTAGAGGGTCTGACACAATGCTAGGTTGGTGGATTGGCAGTATTGGTAGAGGCTCTGACACCATGTTAGGGTGGTGGATTGGTAGTATTGGTAGAGGGTCTGACACCATGTTAGGTGGTGGATTTTTAGTATTGGTAGAGGGTCTGACACCATGTTAGGTGGTGGATTGGCAGTATTGGTAGAGGGTCTTACACAATGGTAGGGTGGTGGATTGGCAGTATTGGTAGAGTTTCTGACACCATGTTAGTGTGGTGGACTGGTAGTATAGGTAGAGGGTCTGACACCATGTTAGGGTGGTGGATTGGCAGTATTGGTAGAGGGTCTGACACCATGTTAGGTGGTGGATTAGCAGTATTGGTAGAGGGTCTGACACCATGTTAGGTGGTGGATTAGCAGTATTGGTAGAGGGTCAGACGCCATAGGTGGTAGATTGGCAGTATTGGTAGAGGGTCTGACACCATGGTAGGTGGTGGATTGGCAGTATTGGTAGAGGGTCTGACACAATGCTAGGGTGGTGGATTGGCAGTATTGGTAGAGGGTCTGACAACATGTTAGGTGGTGGATTGGCAGTATTGGTAGAGGGTCAGACGCCTTGGGTGGTGGATTGGGAGTATTGGTAGAGGGTCTGACACCATGTTAGGGTGGTGGATTGGCAGTATTGGTAAAGGGTCTGACACCGTGGTAGGGGTCGATTGGTAGTATAGCTAGAGGGTCTGACACCATGCTAGGGTGGTGGATTGGCAGTATTGGTAGAGGGTCTGACACCATGTTAGGGTGGTGGATTGGCAGTATTGGTAGTGGTTCTGATACCATGTTAGGGTGGCGGATTGGCAGAATTGGTAGAGGGTCTGACACCATGTTAGGGTGGTGGATTGGCAGTATTTGTAGATGGTCTGACACTGTGTTAGGGTGGTGGATTGGTAGTATTGGTAGAGTGTCTGACACCATGTTAGGGTGGTGGATTGGCAGTATAGGTAGAGGGTTTACACAATGCTAGGGTGGTGGATTGGCAGTATTAGTAGTGGTTCTGATACCATGTTAGGGTGGTGGATTGGCAGTATTGTTAGAGGGTCTGACACCATGCTAGGGTGGTGGATTGGCAGTATTGGTAGAGGGTCTGACACCATGTTAGGGTGGTGGATTGGCAGTAGTGGTAGAGGGTCTGACACCATGCTAGGTGGTGGATTGGTAGTATTGGTAGAGGGTCTGACACCATGTTAGGGTGGTGGAGTGGTAGTATAGGTAGAGGGTCTGACACCATCTTAGGTGGTGGATTGGTAGTATTGGTAGAGGGGCTGACACCATGTTAGGTGGTGGATTGGCAGTATTGGTAGAGGGTCTGACACCATGTTAGGGTGGTGAATTGGCAGTATTGGTAGAGGGTCTGATACCATGTTAGGGTGGTGGATTGGCAGTATCGGTAGAGGGTCTGACACAATGCTAGGGTGGTGGATTGGCAGTATTGGTAGAGGGTCTGACACCATGTTAGGGTGGCGGATTGGCAATGTTGGTAGAGGGTCTGACACCATGTTAGGTGGTGGATTGGTAATGTTAGTAGAGGGTCTGAAACCATGTTAGGTGGTGGATTGGTAGTATTGGTAGAGGGTCAGACGCCTTGGGTGGTGGATTGGGAGTATTGGTAGAGGGTCTGACACAATGTTAGGGTGGTGGATTGGCAGTATTGGTAAAGGGTCTGACACCGTGGTAGGGGTCGATTGGTAGTATAGCTAGAGGGTCTGACACCATGCTAGGATGGTGGATTGGCAGTATTGGTAGAGGGTCTGACACCATGTTAGGTTGGTGGATTGGCAGTATTGGTAGTGGTTCTGATACCATGTTAGGGTGGCGGATTGGCAGAATTGGTAGAAGGTCTGACACCATGTTAGGGTGGTGGATTGGCAGTATTTGCAGATGGTCTGACACTGTGTTAGGGTGGTGGATTGGTAGTATTGGTAGAGTGTCTGACACCATGTTAGGGTGGTGGATTGGCAGTATAGGTAGAGGGTTGACACAATGCTAGGGTGGTGGATTGGCAGTATTGGTAGAGGGTCTGACAGCATGTTAGGGTGGTGGATTGGTAGTATTGGTAGAGGGTCTGACACCATGTTAGGTGGTGGATTGGTAGTATTGGTAGAGGGTCTGACACCATGTTAGGTGGTGGATTGGCAGTATTGGTAGAGGGTTTACACAATGCTAGGGTGGTGGATTGGCAGTATTGGTAGAGGGTCTGACAGCATGTTAGGGTGGTGGATTGGCAGTATTGGTAGAGGGTCTGACACCATGTTAGGGTGGTGGATTGGTAATATAGGTAGAGGTTCTGACACCATGGTAGGGTGGTGGATTGGCAATATTGGTAGAGGGTCTCACACCATGTTAGGGTGGTGGATTGGCAGTATTGGTAGAGGGTCTGACACCATGTTAGGTGGTGGATTGGTAGTATTGGTAGAGGGTCTGACACCATGTTAGGTGGTGGATTGGCAGTATTGGTAGAGGGTTTACACAATGCTAGGGTGGTGGATTGGCAGTATTGGTAGAGGGTCTGACAGCATGTTAGGGTGGTGGATTGGCAGTATTGGTAGAGGATCTGACACCATGTTAGGGTGGTGGATTGGTAATATAGGTAGAGGTTCTGACACCATGGTAGGGTGGTGGATTGGCAGTATCGGTAGAGGGTCTGACACAATGCTAGGGTGGTGGATTGGCAGTATTGGTAGAGGGTCTGACACCATGTTAGGATGGCGGATTGGCAGTATTGGTAGAGGGTCTGACACCATGTTAGGGTGGTGGATTGGTAGTATAGGTAGAGTGTCTGACACCATGCTAGGGTGGTGGATTGGCAGTATAGGTAGAGGGTCTGACACCATGTTAGGGTGGTGGATTGGCAGTACTGGTAGAGGGTCTGACACCATCTTAGGTGGTGGATTGGTAGTATTGGTAGAGGGTCTGACACCATGTTAGGTGGTGGATTGACAGTATTGGTAGAGGGTCTGACACCATGTTAGGGTGGTGGATTGGCAGTATTGGTAGAGGGTCTGATACCATGTTAGGGTGGTGGATTGGCAGTATCGGTAGAGGGTCTGACACAATGCTAGGGTGGTGGATTGGCAGTATTGGTAGAGGGTCTGACACCATGTTAGGATGGCGGATTGGCAGTATTGGTAGAGGGTCTGACACCATGTTAGGGTGGTGGATTGGTAGTATAGGTAGAGTGTCTGACACCATGCTAGGGTGGTGGATTGGCAGTATAGGTAGAGGGTCTGACACCATGTGAGGGTGGCAGATTGGCAGTATTGGTAGGGGGTCTGACACCATGTTAGGGTGGTGGATTGGCAGTATTTGTAGAGGGTCTGACACCATGTTAGGGTGGTGGATTGGCAGTATTGGTAGATGGTCTGACACTGTGTTAGGGTGGTGGATTGGTAGTATTGGTAGAGGGTCTGACACCATGTTAGGTGGTGGATTGGTAGTATTGGTAGAGGGTCTGACACCATGTTAGGTGGTGGATTGGCAGAATTGGTAGACGGTCTTACACAATGCTAGGGTGGTGGATTGGCAGTATTGGTAGAGGGTCTGACAGCTTGTTAGGGTGGTGGATTGGCAGTATTGGTAGAGGGTCTGACACCATGTTAGTGTGGCGGATTGGCAGTATTGGTAGAGGGTCTGACACCATGTTAGGGTGGTGGATTGGCAGTATTGGTAAAGGGTCTGACACCGTGGTAGGGGTCGATTGGTAGTATAGCTAGAGGGTCTGACACCATGCTAGGGTGGTGGATTGGCAGTATTGGTAGAGGGTCTGACACCATGTTAGGGTGGTGGATTGGCAGTATTGGTAGTGGTTCTGATACCATGTTAGGGTGGCGGATTGGCAGAATTGGTAGAGGGTCTGACACCATGTTTGGGTGGTGGATTGGCAGTATTTGTAGATGGTCTGACACTGTGTTAGGGTGGTGGATTGGTACTATTGGTAGAGTGTCTGACACCATGTTAGGGTGGTGGATTGGCAGTATAGGTAGAGGGTTTACACAATGCTAGGGTGGTGGATTGGCAGTATTGGTAGTGGTTCTGATACCATGTTAGGGTGGTGGATTGGCAGTATTGTTAGAGGGTCTGACACCATGCTAGGGTGGTGGATTGGCAGTATTGGTAGAGGGTCTGACACCATGTTAGGGTGGTGGATTGGCAGTATTGGTAGAGGGTCTGACACCATGCTAGGTGGTGGATTGGTAGTATTGGTAGAGGGTCTGACACCATGTTAGGGTGGTGGAGTGGTAGTATAGGTAGAGGGTCTGACACCATCTTAGGTGGTGGCTTGGTAGTATTGGTACAGTGTCTGACACCATGTTAGGGTGGTGGAGTGGTAGTATAGGTAGAGGGTCTGACACCATCTTAGGTGGTGGATTAGTAGTATTGGTAGAGGGGCTGACACCATGTTAGGTGGTGGATTGGCAGTATTGGTAGAGGGTCTGACACCATGTTAGGGTGGTGAATTTGCAGTATTGGTAGAGGGTCTGATACCATGTTAGGGTGGTGGATTGGCAGTATTGGTAGAGGGTCTGACACAATGCTAGGGTGGTGGATTGGCAGTATTGGTAGAGGGTCTGACTCCATGTTAGGGTGGCGGATTGGCAATGTTGGTAGAGGGTCTGACACCATGTTAGGTGGTGGATTGGTAATGTTAGTAGAGGGTCTGAAACCATGTTAGGTGGTGGATTGGTAGTATTGGTAGAGGGTCAGACGCCTTGGGTGGTGGATTGGGAGTATTGGTAGAGGGTCTGACACCATGTTAGGGTGGTGGATTGGCAGTATTGGTAAAGGGTCTGACACCGTGGTAGGGGTTGATTGGTAGTATAGCTAGAGGGTCTGACACCATGCTAGGATGGTGGATTGGCAGTATTGGTAGAGGGTCTGACACCATGTTAGGGTGGTGGATTGGCAGTATTGGTAGTGGTTCTGATACCATGTTAGGGTGGCGGATTGGCAGAATTGGTAGAAGGTCTGACACCATGTTAGGGTGGTGGATTGGCAGTATTTGCAGATGGTCTGACACTGTGTTAGGGTGGTGGATTGGTAGTATTGGTAGAGTGTCTGACACCATGTTAGGGTGGTGGATTGGCAGTATAGGTAGAGGGTTTACACAATGCTAGGGTGGTGGATTGGCATTATTGGTAGAGGGTCTGACAGCATGTTAGGGTGGTCGATTGGTAGTATTGGTAGGGGGTCTGACACCATGTTAGGTGGTGGATTGGTAGTATTGGTAGAGGGTCTGACACCATGTTAGGTGGTGGATTGGCAGTATTGGTAGAGGGTTTACACAATGCTAGGGTGGTGGATTGGCAGTATTGGTAGAGGGTCTGACAGCATGTTAGGGTGGTGGATTGGCAGTATTGGTAGAGGGTCTGACACCATGTTAGGGTGGTGGATTGGTAATATAGGTAGAGGTTCTGACACCATGGTAGGGTGGTGGATTGGCAATATTGGTAGAGGGTCTCACACCATGTTAGGGTGGTGGATTGGCAGTATTGGTAGAGGGTCTGACACCATGTTAGGTGGTGGATTGGTAGTATTGGTAGAGGGTCTGACACCATGTTAGGTGGTGGATTGGCAGTATTGGTAGAGGGTTTACACAATGCTAGGGTGGTGGATTGGCAGTATTGGTAGAGGGTCTGACAGCATGTTAGGGTGGTGGATTGGCAGTATTGGTAGAGGGTCTGACACCATGTTAGGGTGGTGGATTGGTAATATAGGTAGAGGTTCTGACACCATGGTAGGGTGGTGGATTGGCAATATTGGTAGAGGGTCTCACACCATGTTAGGGTGGTGGATTGGCAGTACTGGTAGAGGGTCTGACACCATCTTAGGTGGTGGATTGGTAGTATTGGTAGAGGGTCTGACACCATGTTAGGTGGTGGATTGACAGTATTGGTAGAAGGTCTGACACCATGTTAGGGTGGTGGATTGGCAGTATTGGTAGAGGGTCTGATACCATGTTAGGGTGGTGGATTGGCAGTATCGGTAGAGGGTCTGACACAATGCTAGGGTGGTGGATTGGCAGTATTGGTAGAGGGTCTGACACCATGTTAGGATGGCGGATTGGCAGTATTGGTAGAGGGTCTGACACCATGTTAGGGTGGTGGATTGGTAGTATAGGTAGAGTGTCTGACACCATGCTAGGGTGGTGGATTGGCAGTATAGGTAGAGGGTCTGACACCATGTGAGGGTGGCAGATTGGCAGTATTGGTAGGGGGTCTGACACCATGTTAGGGTGGTGGATTGGCAGTATTTGTAGAGGGTCTGACACCATGTTAGGGTGGTGGATTGGCAGTATTGGTAGATGGTCTGACACTGTGTTAGGGTGGTGGATTGGTAGTATTGGTAGAGGGTCTGACACCATGTTAGGTGGTGGATTGGTAGTATTGGTAGAGGGTCTGACACCATGTTAGGGTGGTGGATTGGCAGTATTGGTAGTGGTTCTGATACCATGTTAGGGTGGCGGATTGGCAGAATTGGTAGAGGGTCTGACACCATGTTAGGGTGGTGGATTGGCAGTATTTGTAGATGGTCTGACACTGTGTTAGGGTGGTGGATTGGTAGTATTGGTAGAGTGTCTGACACCATGTTAGGGTGGTGGATTGGCAGTATAGGTAGAGGGTTTACACAATGCTAGGGTGGTGGATTGGCAGTATTTGTAGTGGTTCTGATACCATGTTAGGGTGGTGGATTGGCAGTATTGTTAGAGGGTCTGACACCATGCTAGGGTGGTGGATTGGCAGTATTGGTAGAGGGTCTGACACCATGTTAGGGTGGTGGATTGGCAGTAGTGGTAGAGGGTCTGACACCATGCTAGGTGGTGGATTGGTAGTATTGGTAGAGGGTCTGACACCATGTTAGGGTGGTGGAGTGGTAGTATAGGTAGAGGGTCTGACACCATCTTAGGTGGTGGATTGGTAGTATTGGTAGAGGGGCTGACACCATGTTAGGTGGTGGATTGGCAGTATTGGTAGAGGGTCTGACACCATGTTAGGGTGGTGAATTGGCAGTATTGGTAGAGGGTCTGATACCATGTTAGGGTGGTGGATTGGCAGTATCGGTAGAGGGTCTGACACAATGCTAGGGTGGTGGATTGGCAGTATTGGTAGAGGGTCTGACACCATGTTAGGGTGGCGGATTGGCAATGTTGGTAGAGGGTCTGACACCATGTTAGGTGGTGGATTGGTAATGTTAGTAGAGGGTCTGAAACCATGTTAGGTGGTGGATTGGTAGTATTGGTAGAGGGTCAGACGCCTTGGGTGGTGGATTGGGAGTATTGGTAGAGGGTCTGACACAATGTTAGGGTGGTGGATTGGCAGTATTGGTAAAGGGTCTGACACCGTGGTAGGGGTCGATTGGTAGTATAGCTAGAGGGTCTGACACCATGCTAGGATGGTGGATTGGCAGTATTGGTAGAGGGTCTGACACCATGTTAGGTTGGTGGATTGGCAGTATTGGTAGTGGTTCTGATACCATGTTAGGGTGGCGGATTGGCAGAATTGGTAGAAGGTCTGACACCATGTTAGGGTGGTGGATTGGCAGTATTTGCAGATGGTCTGACACTGTGTTAGGGTGGTGGATTGGTAGTATTGGTAGAGTGTCTGACACCATGTTAGGGTGGTGGATTGGCAGTATAGGTAGAGGGTTGACACAATGCTAGGGTGGTGGATTGGCAGTATTGGTAGAGGGTCTGACAGCATGTTAGGGTGGTGGATTGGTAGTATTGGTAGAGGGTCTGACACCATGTTAGGTGGTGGATTGGTAGTATTGGTAGAGGGTCTGACACCATGTTAGGTGGTGGATTGGCAGTATTGGTAGAGGGTTTACACAATGCTAGGGTGGTGGATTGGCAGTATTGGTAGAGGGTCTGACAGCATGTTAGGGTGGTGGATTGGCAGTATTGGTAGAGGGTCTGACACCATGTTAGGGTGGTGGATTGGTAATATAGGTAGAGGTTCTGACACCATGGTAGGGTGGTGGATTGGCAATATTGGTAGAGGGTCTCACACCATGTTAGGGTGGTGGATTGGCAGTATTGGTAGAGGGTCTGACACCATGTTAGGTGGTGGATTGGTAGTATTGGTAGAGGGTCTGACACCATGTTAGGTGGTGGATTGGCAGTATTGGTAGAGGGTTTACACAATGCTAGGGTGGTGGATTGGCAGTATTGGTAGAGGGTCTGACAGCATGTTAGGGTGGTGGATTGGCAGTATTGGTAGAGGATCTGACACCATGTTAGGGTGGTGGATTGGTAATATAGGTAGAGGTTCTGACACCATGGTAGGGTGGTGGATTGGCAGTATCGGTAGAGGGTCTGACACAATGCTAGGGTGGTGGATTGGCAGTATTGGTAGAGGGTCTGACACCATGTTAGGATGGCGGATTGGCAGTATTGGTAGAGGGTCTGACACCATGTTAGGGTGGTGGATTGGTAGTATAGGTAGAGTGTCTGACACCATGCTAGGGTGGTGGATTGGCAGTATAGGTAGAGGGTCTGACACCATGTTAGGGTGGTGGATTGGCAGTACTGGTAGAGGGTCTGACACCATCTTAGGTGGTGGATTGGTAGTATTGGTAGAGGGTCTGACACCATGTTAGGTGGTGGATTGACAGTATTGGTAGAGGGTCTGACACCATGTTAGGGTGGTGGATTGGCAGTATTGGTAGAGGGTCTGATACCATGTTAGGGTGGTGGATTGGCAGTATCGGTAGAGGGTCTGACACAATGCTAGGGTGGTGGATTGGCAGTATTGGTAGAGGGTCTGACACCATGTTAGGATGGCGGATTGGCAGTATTGGTAGAGGGTCTGACACCATGTTAGGGTGGTGGATTGGTAGTATAGGTAGAGTGTCTGACACCATGCTAGGGTGGTGGATTGGCAGTATAGGTAGAGGGTCTGACACCATGTGAGGGTGGCAGATTGGCAGTATTGGTAGGGGGTCTGACACCATGTTAGGGTGGTGGATTGGCAGTATTTGTAGAGGGTCTGACACCATGTTAGGGTGGTGGATTGGCAGTATTGGTAGATGGTCTGACACTGTGTTAGGGTGGTGGATTGGTAGTATTGGTAGAGGGTCTGACACCATGTTAGGTGGTGGATTGGTAGTATTGGTAGAGGGTCTGACACCATGTTAGGTGGTGGATTGGCAGAATTGGTAGACGGTCTTACACAATGCTAGGGTGGTGGATTGGCAGTATTGGTAGAGGGTCTGACAGCTTGTTAGGGTGGTGGATTGGCAGTATTGGTAGAGGGTCTGACACCATGTTAGTGTGGCGGATTGGCAGTATTGGTAGAGGGTCTGACACCATGTTAGGGTGGTGGATTGGCAGTATTGGTAAAGGGTCTGACACCGTGGTAGGGGTCGATTGGTAGTATAGCTAGAGGGTCTGACACCATGCTAGGGTGGTGGATTGGCAGTATTGGTAGAGGGTCTGACACCATGTTAGGGTGGTGGATTGGCAGTATTGGTAGTGGTTCTGATACCATGTTAGGGTGGCGGATTGGCAGAATTGGTAGAGGGTCTGACACCATGTTTGGGTGGTGGATTGGCAGTATTTGTAGATGGTCTGACACTGTGTTAGGGTGGTGGATTGGTACTATTGGTAGAGTGTCTGACACCATGTTAGGGTGGTGGATTGGCAGTATAGGTAGAGGGTTTACACAATGCTAGGGTGGTGGATTGGCAGTATTGGTAGTGGTTCTGATACCATGTTAGGGTGGTGGATTGGCAGTATTGTTAGAGGGTCTGACACCATGCTAGGGTGGTGGATTGGCAGTATTGGTAGAGGGTCTGACACCATGTTAGGGTGGTGGATTGGCAGTATTGGTAGAGGGTCTGACACCATGCTAGGTGGTGGATTGGTAGTATTGGTAGAGGGTCTGACACCATGTTAGGGTGGTGGAGTGGTAGTATAGGTAGAGGGTCTGACACCATCTTAGGTGGTGGCTTGGTAGTATTGGTACAGTGTCTGACACCATGTTAGGGTGGTGGAGTGGTAGTATAGGTAGAGGGTCTGACACCATCTTAGGTGGTGGATTAGTAGTATTGGTAGAGGGGCTGACACCATGTTAGGTGGTGGATTGGCAGTATTGGTAGAGGGTCTGACACCATGTTAGGGTGGTGAATTTGCAGTATTGGTAGAGGGTCTGATACCATGTTAGGGTGGTGGATTGGCAGTATTGGTAGAGGGTCTGACACAATGCTAGGGTGGTGGATTGGCAGTATTGGTAGAGGGTCTGACTCCATGTTAGGGTGGCGGATTGGCAATGTTGGTAGAGGGTCTGACACCATGTTAGGTGGTGGATTGGTAATGTTAGTAGAGGGTCTGAAACCATGTTAGGTGGTGGATTGGTAGTATTGGTAGAGGGTCAGACGCCTTGGGTGGTGGATTGGGAGTATTGGTAGAGGGTCTGACACCATGTTAGGGTGGTGGATTGGCAGTATTGGTAAAGGGTCTGACACCGTGGTAGGGGTTGATTGGTAGTATAGCTAGAGGGTCTGACACCATGCTAGGATGGTGGATTGGCAGTATTGGTAGAGGGTCTGACACCATGTTAGGGTGGTGGATTGGCAGTATTGGTAGTGGTTCTGATACCATGTTAGGGTGGCGGATTGGCAGAATTGGTAGAAGGTCTGACACCATGTTAGGGTGGTGGATTGGCAGTATTTGCAGATGGTCTGACACTGTGTTAGGGTGGTGGATTGGTAGTATTGGTAGAGTGTCTGACACCATGTTAGGGTGGTGGATTGGCAGTATAGGTAGAGGGTTTACACAATGCTAGGGTGGTGGATTGGCATTATTGGTAGAGGGTCTGACAGCATGTTAGGGTGGTCGATTGGTAGTATTGGTAGGGGGTCTGACACCATGTTAGGTGGTGGATTGGTAGTATTGGTAGAGGGTCTGACACCATGTTAGGTGGTGGATTGGCAGTATTGGTAGAGGGTTTACACAATGCTAGGGTGGTGGATTGGCAGTATTGGTAGAGGGTCTGACAGCATGTTAGGGTGGTGGATTGGCAGTATTGGTAGAGGGTCTGACACCATGTTAGGGTGGTGGATTGGTAATATAGGTAGAGGTTCTGACACCATGGTAGGGTGGTGGATTGGCAATATTGGTAGAGGGTCTCACACCATGTTAGGGTGGTGGATTGGCAGTATTGGTAGAGGGTCTGACACCATGTTAGGTGGTGGATTGGTAGTATTGGTAGAGGGTCTGACACCATGTTAGGTGGTGGATTGGCAGTATTGGTAGAGGGTTTACACAATGCTAGGGTGGTGGATTGGCAGTATTGGTAGAGGGTCTGACAGCATGTTAGGGTGGTGGATTGGCAGTATTGGTAGAGGGTCTGACACCATGTTAGGGTGGTGGATTGGTAATATAGGTAGAGGTTCTGACACCATGGTAGGGTGGTGGATTGGCAATATTGGTAGAGGGTCTCACACCATGTTAGGGTGGTGGATTGGCAGTACTGGTAGAGGGTCTGACACCATCTTAGGTGGTGGATTGGTAGTATTGGTAGAGGGTCTGACACCATGTTAGGTGGTGGATTGACAGTATTGGTAGAAGGTCTGACACCATGTTAGGGTGGTGGATTGGCAGTATTGGTAGAGGGTCTGATACCATGTTAGGGTGGTGGATTGGCAGTATCGGTAGAGGGTCTGACACAATGCTAGGGTGGTGGATTGGCAGTATTGGTAGAGGGTCTGACACCATGTTAGGATGGCGGATTGGCAGTATTGGTAGAGGGTCTGACACCATGTTAGGGTGGTGGATTGGTAGTATAGGTAGAGTGTCTGACACCATGCTAGGGTGGTGGATTGGCAGTATAGGTAGAGGGTCTGACACCATGTGAGGGTGGCAGATTGGCAGTATTGGTAGGGGGTCTGACACCATGTTAGGGTGGTGGATTGGCAGTATTTGTAGAGGGTCTGACACCATGTTAGGGTGGTGGATTGGCAGTATTGGTAGATGGTCTGACACTGTGTTAGGGTGGTGGATTGGTAGTATTGGTAGAGGGTCTGACACCATGTTAGGTGGTGGATTGGTAGTATTGGTAGAGGGTCTGACACCATGTTAGGTGGTGGATTGGCAGAATTGGTAGACGGTCTTACACAATGCTAGGGTGGTGGATTGGCAGTATTGGTAGAGGGTCTGACAGCTTGTTAGGGTGGTGGATTGGCAGTATTGGTAGAGGGTCTGACACCATGTTAGTGTGGCGGATTGGCAGTATTGGTAGAGGGTCTGACACCATGTTAGGGTGGTGGATTGGCAGTATTGGTAAAGGGTCTGACACCGTGGTAGGGGTCGATTGGTAGTATAGCTAGAGGGTCTGACACCATGCTAGGGTGGTGGATTGGCAGTATTGGTAGAGGGTCTGACACCATGTTAGGGTGGTGGATTGGCAGTATTGGTAGTGGTTCTGATACCATGTTAGGGTGGCGGATTGGCAGAATTGGTAGAGGGTCTGACACCATGTTAGGGTGGTGGATTGGCAGTATTTGTAGATGGTCTGACACTGTGTTAGGGTGGTGGATTGGTACTATTGGTAGAGTGTCTGACACCATGTTAGGGTGGTGGATTGGCAGTATAGGTAGAGGGTTTACACAATGCTAGGGTGGTGGATTGGCAGTATTGGTAGTGGTTCTGATACCATGTTAGGGTGGTGGATTGGCAGTATTGTTAGAGGGTCTGACACCATGCTAGGGTGGTGGATTGGCAGTATTGGTAGAGGGTCTGACACCATGTTAGGGTGGTGGATTGGCAGTATTGGTAGAGGGTCTGACACCATGCTAGGTGGTGGATTGGTAGTATTGGTAGAGGGTCTGACACCATGTTAGGGTGGTGGAGTGGTAGTATAGGTAGAGGGTCTGACACCATCTTAGGTGGTGGCTTGGTAGTATTGGTACAGTGTCTGACACCATGTTAGGGTGGTGGAGTGGTAGTATAGGTAGAGGGTCTGACACCATCTTAGGTGGTGGATTGGTAGTATTGGTAGAGGGGCTGACACCATGTTAGGTGGTGGATTGGCAGTATTGGTAGAGGGTCTGACACCATGTTAGGGTGGTGAATTGGCAGTATTGGTAGAGGGTCTGATACCATGTTAGGGTGGTGGATTGGCAGTATTGGTAGAGGGTCTGACACAATGCTAGGGTGGTGGATTGGCAGTATTGGTAGAGGGTCTGACTCCATGTTAGGGTGGCGGATTGGCAATGTTGGTAGAGGGTCTGACACCATGTTAGGTGGTGGATTGGTAATGTTAGTAGAGGGTCTGAAACCATGTTAGGTGGTGGATTGGTAGTATTGGTAGAGGGTCAGACGCCTTGGGTGGTGGATTGGGAGTATTGGTAGAGGGTCTGACACCATGTTAGGGTGGTGGATTGGCAGTATTGGTAAAGGGTCTGACACCGTGGTAGGGGTTGATTGGTAGTATAGCTAGAGGGTCTGACACCATGCTAGGATGGTGGATTGGCAGTATTGGTAGAGGGTCTGACACCATGTTAGGGTGGTGGATTGGCAGTATTGGTAGTGGTTCTGATACCATGTTAGGGTGGCGGATTGGCAGAATTGGTAGAAGGTCTGACACCATGTTAGGGTGGTGGATTGGCAGTATTTGCAGATGGTCTGACACTGTGTTAGGGTGGTGGATTGGTAGTATTGGTAGAGTGTCTGACACCATGTTAGGGTGGTGGATTGGCAGTATAGGTAGAGGGTTTACACAATGCTAGGGTGGTGGATTGGCATTATTGGTAGAGGGTCTGACAGCATGTTAGGGTGGTGGATTGGTAGTATTGGTAGAGGGTCTGACACCATGTTAGGTGGTGGATTGGTAGTATTGGTAGAGGGTCTGACACCATGTTAGGTGGTGGATTGGCAGTATTGGTAGAGGGTTTACACAATGCTAGGGTGGTGGATTGGCAGTATTGGTAGAGGGTCTGACAGCATGTTAGGGTGGTGGATTGGCAGTATTGGTAGAGGGTCTGACACCATGTTAGGGTGGTGGATTGGTAATATAGGTAGAGGTTCTGACACCATGGTAGGGTGGTGGATTGGCAATATTGGTAGAGGGTCTCACACCATGTTAGGGTGGTGGATTGGCAGTATTGGTAGAGGGTCTGACACCATGTTAGGTGGTGGATTGGTAGTATTGGTAGAGGGTCTGAC
This sequence comes from Eledone cirrhosa, assembly GCA_964016885.1. Lineage (NCBI taxonomy): Eukaryota > Metazoa > Mollusca > Cephalopoda > Octopoda > Eledonidae > Eledone > Eledone cirrhosa. Next base: position 6,549,205 of record OZ024740.1, read on the forward strand.
ACCATGTTAGGTGGTGGATTGGCAGTATTGGTAGAGGGTTTACACAATGCTAGGGTGGTGGATTGGCAGTATTGGTAGAGGGTCTGACAGCATGTTAGGGTGGTTGATTGGCAGTATTGGTAGAGGGTCTGACACCATGTTAGGGTGGTGGATTGGTAATATAGGTAGAGGTTCTGACACCATGGTAGGGTGGTGGATTGGCAATATTGGTAGAGGGTCTCACACCATGTTAGGGTGGTGGATTGGCGGTACTGGTAGAGGGTCTGACACCATCTTAGGTGGTGGATTGGTAGTATTGGTAGAGGGTCTGACACCATGTTAGGTGGTGGATTGGCAGTATTGGTAGAGGGTCTGACACCATGTTAGGGTGGTGGATTGGCAGTATTGGTAGAGGGTCTGATACCATGTTAGGGTGGTGGATTGGCAGTATAGGTAGAGGGTCTGACACAATGCTAGGGTGGTGGATTGGCAGTATTGGTAGAGGGTCTGACACCATGTTAGGATGGCGGATTGGCAGTATTGGTAGAGGGTCTGACACCATGTTAGGGTGGTGGATTGGTAGTATAGGTAGAGTGTCTGACACCATGCTAGGGTGGTGGATTGGCAGTATAGGTAGAGGGTCTGACACCATGTGAGGGTGGCAGATTGGTAGTATTGGTAGGGGGTCTGACACCATGTTAGGGTGGTGGATTGGCAGTATTTGTAGAGGGTCTGACACCATGTTAGGGTGGTGGATTGGCAGTATTGGTAGATGGTCTGACACTGTGTTAGGGTGGTGGATTGGTAGTATTGATAGAGGGTCTGACACCATGTTAGGTGGTGGATTGGTAGTATTGGTAGAGGGTCTGACACCATGTTAGGTGGTGGATTGGCAGTATTGGTAGACGGTCTTACACAATGCTAGGGTGGTGGATTGGCAGTATTGGTAGAGGGTCTGACAGCATGTTAGGGTGGTGGATTGGCAGTATTGGTAGAGGGTCTGACACCATGTTAGTGTGGCGGATTGGCAGTATTGGTAGAGGGTCTGACACCATGTTAGGGTGGTGGATTGGTAGTATATGTAGAGTGTCTGACACCATGTTAGGGTGGTGGATTGGCAGTATAGGTAGAGGGTCTGACACCATGTGAGGGTGGCAGATTGGCAGTATTCGTAGGGGGTCTGACACCATGTTAGGGTGGTGGATTGGCAGTATTTGTAGAGGGTCTGACACCATGCTAGGGTGGTGGATTGGCAGTATTGGTAGAGGGTCTGTCACCATGTTAGGGTGGTGGATTGGCAGTATTGGTAGAGGGTCTGACACCATGCTAGGTCGTGGATTGTTAGTATTGGTAGAGGGTCTGACACCATGTTAGGTGGTGGATTGGCAGTATTGGTAGAGTGTCTGACACCAACTTAGTTGGTGGATTGGTAGTATTGGTAGAGGGTCTAACACCATGGTATGTGGTGGATAGGTAGTATTGGTAGAGGGTCTGACACCATGTTAGGGTGGTGGATTGGTAGTATATGTAGAGTGTCTGACACCATGTTAGGGTGGTGGATTGGCAGTATAGGTAGAGGGTCTGACACCATGTGAGGGTGGCAGATTGGCAGTATTCGTAGGGGGTCTGACACCATGTTAGGGTGGTGGATTGGCAGTATTGGTAGAGGGTCTGACACCATGCTAGGGTGGTGGATTGGCAGTATTGGTAGAGGGTCTGTCACCATGTTAGGGTGGTGGATTGGCAGTATTGGTAGAGGGTCTGACACCATGCTAGGTCGTGGATTGTTAGTATTGGTAGAGGGTCTGACACCATGTTAGGTGGTGGATTGGCAGTATTGGTAGAGTGTCTGACACCAACTTAGTTGGTGGATTGGTAGTATTGGTAGAGGGTCTAACACCATGGTATGTGGTGGATTGGCAGTATTGGTAGAGGGTCTGACACCATGGTAGGGTGGTGGATTGGTAGTATTGGTAGAGGGTCTGCCACCATGCTAGGTCGTGGATTGTTAGTATTGGTAGAGGGTCTGACACCATGTTAGGTGGTGGATTGGTAGTATTGGTAGAGGGTCTGACACCATGTTAGGTCGTGGATTGTTAGTATTGGTAGAGGGTCTGACACCATGTTAGGTGGTGGATTGGTAGTATTGGTAGAGGGTCTAACACCATGGTATGTGGTGGATTGGCAGTATTGGTAGAGGGTCTGACACCATGGTAGGGTGGTGGATTGGTAGTATTGGTAGAGGGTCTGCCACCATGCTAGGTCGTGGATTGTTAGTATTGGTAGAGGGTCTGACACCATGTTAGGTGGAGGATTGGCAGTATTGGTAGCGGGTCTGACACCATGGTAGGTGGTGGATTGGCAGCATTGGTAGAGTGTCTAACACCATGTTAGGGTGGTGGATTGGCAGTATTGGTAGAGGGTCTGACACCATGTTAGGTGGTGGATTGGCAGTATTGGTAGAGGGTCTGACACCATGTTAGGGTGGCGGATTGGCAGTATTGGTAGAGGGTCTGACACCATGTTAGGGTGGCGGATTGGCAGTATTGGTAGAGGGTCTGACACCATGTTAGGGTGGTGGATTGGCAGTATTGGTAGAGGGTCTGACACCATGTTAGGGTGGTGGATTGGTAGTATAGGTAGAGGATCTGACACCAAGCTAGGGTGGTGGATTGGCAGTATAGGTAGAGGGTCTGACACCATGTTAGGGGTGGATTGGTAGTATAGGTAGAGGGTTTGACACAATGCTAGGTTGGTGGATTGGCAGTATTGGTAGAGGCTCTGACACCATGTTAGGGTGGTGGATTGGCAGTATAGGTAGAGGGTCTGACACAATGTTAGGGTGGCGGATTGGCAGAATTGGTAGAGGGTCTGACACCATGTTAGGGTGGTGGATTGGCAGTATTGGTAGATGGTCTGACACTGTGTTAGGGTGGTGGATTGGTAGTATTGGTAGAGGGTCTGACACCATGTTAGGTGGTGGATTGGTAGTATTGGTAGAGGGTCTGACACCATGTTAGGTGGTGGATCGGCAGTATTGGTAGAGGGTCTTACACAATGCTAGGGTGGTGGATTGGCAGTATTGGTAGAGGGTCTGACAGCATGTTAGGGTGGTGTATTGGCAGTATTGTTAGAGGGTCTGACACAATGTTAGGGTTGTGGATTGGCAGTATTGGTAGAGGGTCTGACACCATGTTAGGGGTGTATTGGTAGTATAGGTAGAGGGTTTGACACAATGCTAGGGTGGCGGATTGGCATTATTGGTAGAGGGTCTGACACCATGTTAGGTGGTGGATTGGCAGTATTGGTAGAGGGTCTGACACCATGTTAGGGTGGCGGATTGGCAGTATTGGTAGAGGGTCTGACACCATGTTAGGTGGTAGATTGGCAGTATTGGTAGAGGATCTGACACAATGCTAGGGTGGTGGATTGGCAGTATTGGTAGAGGGTCTGACACAATGCTAGGGTGGTGGATTGGCAGTATTGGTAGAGGGTCTGACACCATGTTAGGGTGGTGGATTGGTAGTATTGGTAGAGGGTCTGACACCATGGTAGGGGTGGATTGGTAGTATAAGTAGAGGGTCTGACACAATGCTAGGTTGGCGGATTGGCAGTATTGGTAGAGGGTCTCACACCATGTTAGGTGGTGTATTGGCAGTATTGGTAGAGGGTCTGACACCATGTTAGGGTGGTGGATTGGCAGTATAGGTAGAAGGTCTGACACCATGTTAGGTGGTGGATTGGTAGTATTGGTAGAGGGTCTGACACCATGTTAGGTGGTGGATTGGCAGTATTGGTAGAGGGTCTTACACCATGTTAGGGTGGTGGATTGGCAGTATTGGTAGAGGGTCTGACACCATGTTACGGTGGCAGATTGGCAGTATTGGTAGAGGGTCTGACACCATGATAGGGTGGTGGATTGGCAGTATTGGTAGCAGGTCTGACACCATGTTAGGGTGGTGGATTGGTAGTATAGGTAGAGGGTCTGACACCATGGTAGGGTGGTGGATTGGCAGTATAGGTAGAGGGTCTGACACCATGTTAGGGTGGCGGATTGGCAGTATTGGTAGAGGGTCTGACACCATGTTAGGTGGTGGATTGGCAGCATTGGTAGATGGTCAGACGCCATGGGTGGTGGATTGGCAGTATTGGTAGAGGGTCTGACACCATGTTAGGGTGGTGGACTGGTAGTATAGGTAGAGGGTCTAACACCATGTTATATGGTGGATTGGCAGTATTGGTAGAGGGTCAGACGCCATGGGTGGTGGATTGGCAGTATTGTTAGAGGGTCTGACACCATGTTAGGGTGGTGGATTGGCAGTATTGGTAGAGGGTCTCACACAATGCTAGGGTGGTGGATTGGCAGTATTGGTAGAGGGTCTGACAACATGTTAGGTGGTGGATTGGCAGTATTGGTACAGGGTCTGACACAATGCTAGGGTGGTGGTTTGTCAGTATTGGTAGAGGGTCTGACACAATGCTAGGGTGGTGGATTGGCAGTATAGGTAGAGGGTCTGACACCATATTAGGGTGGTGGATTGGTAGTATTTTTAGTGGGTCTGACACCGTGGTAGGGGTGGATTGGTAGTATAGCTAGAGGGCCTGACACCATGCTAGGGTAGTGGATTGGCAGTGTTGTTAGAGTCTGACACCGTGGTAGGGTGGCGGATTGGCAGTATTGATAGAGGGACTGACACCATGTTAAGCTGGTGGATTGGCAGTATTGGTAGAGGTTCTGATACCATGTTAGGGTGGCGGATTGGCAGAATTGGTAGAGGGTCTGACACCATGTTAGGGTGGTGGATTGGTAGTATTGGTAGAGGGCCTGACACCATGTTAGGGTGGTGGATTGGCAGTATAGGTAGAGTGTCTGACACCATGCTAGAGTGGTGGATTGGCAGTATAGGTAGAGGGTCTGACACCATGTGAGGGTGGCAGATTGGCAGTATTGGTAAAGGGTCTGACACCATGTTAGGGTGGTGGATTGGCAGTATTGGTAGAGGGTCTGACACCATGCTAGGGTGGTGGATTGGCAGTATTGGTAGAGGGTCTGACACCATCTTAGGGTGGTGGATTGTTAGTATTGGTAGAGGGTCAGACACAATGTTAGGTTGGTGGAGTGGTAGTATAGGTAGAGGGTCTGACACCATCTTAGTTGGTGGATTGGTAGTATTGGTAGAGGGTCTAACACCATGGTATGTGGTGGATTGGTAGTATTGGTAGAGGGTCTGACACCATGTTAGGTGGTGGATTGGCAGTATTGGTAGAGGGTCTGACACCATGTTAGGGTGGTGGATTGGCAGTATTGGTAGAGGGTCTGACACCATGGTAGGGGTGGCTTGGTAGTATAGGTAGAGGGTCTGACACGATGCTAGGGTGGCAGTTTGGCAGTATTGGTAGAGGGTCTGACAACATGTTAGGTGGTGGATTGGCAGTATTGGTAGAGGGTCTGACACCATGTTAGGGTGGTGGATTGGCAGTATTGGAAGATGGTCTGACACCATGCTAGGTCGTGGATTGTTAGTATTGGTAGAGGGTCTGACACCATGTTAGGTGGTGGATTGGCAGTATAGATAGAGGGTCTGACACCATGTTTGGTTGGTGGAGTGGTAGTATTGGTAGAGGGTCTGACACCATCTTAGTTGGTGGATTGGTAGTATTGGTTGAGGGTCTGACACCAGGTTAGGTGGTGGATTGGCAGTATAGATAGAGGCTCTGACACCATGTTAGGTTGGTGGAGTGGTAGTATTGGTAGAGGGTCTGACACCATCTTAGTTGGTAGATTGGTAGTATTGGTAGAGGGTCTAACACCATGGTATGTGGTGGATTGTTAGTATTGTTAGAGAGTCTGACACCATGTTAGGTGGTGGATTGGTAGTATTGGTAGAGGGTCTGACACCATATTAGGGTGGAGGATTGGCAGTATTGGTAGAGGGTCTGACACCATGGTATGGTGGTGGATTGGCAGTATTAGTAGAGGGTCTGATACCATGTTAGGTGGTGGATTGGCAGTATAGGTAGAGGTTCTGACACCATGTAAGGGGTGTATTGGTTGTATAGGTAGAGGGTTTGACACAATGCTAGGGTGGCGGATTGGCATTATTGGTAGAGGGTCTGACACCATGTTAGGTGGTGGATTGGCAGTATTGGTAGAGGGTCTGACACAATTCTAGGGTGGTGGATTGGCAGTATTGGTAGAGGGTCTGACACAATGCTAGGGTGGTGGATTGGTAGTATTGGTAGAGGCGCTGACACCATGTTAGGTGGTGGATTGGCAGTATTGGTAGAGGGTCTGACACAATGCTAGGGTGGTGGATTGGCAGTATTGGTAGAGGGTCTGACACCATGTTAGGGTGGTGGATTGGCAGTATTGGTAGAGGGTCTGACACCATGCTAGGTGGTGGATTGGCAGTATTGGTAGAGGGTCTGACACAATGCTAGGGTGGCGGATTGGCAGTATTGGTAGAGGGACTGACACCATGTTAGGGTGGCGGATTGGCAGTATTGGTAGAGGGTCTGACACCATGGTAGGGTGGTGGATTGGCAGTATTGGTAGAGGGTCTTACACCATGTTAGGGTGATGGATTGGCAGTATTGGTAGAGGGTCTGACACCATGTTACGGTGGCGGATTGGCAGTATTGGTAGAGGGTCTGACACCATGATAGGGTGGTGGATTGGCAGTATTGGTAGCAGGTCTGACACCATGTTAGGGTGGTGGATTGGTAGTATAGGTAGAGGGTCTGACACCATGGTAGGGTGGTGGATTGGCAGTATAGGTAGAGGGTCTAACACCATGTTAGGGTGGCTGATTGGCAGTATTGGTAGAGGTTCTGAATAGGTGGTGGATTGGCAGTATTGGTAGATGGTCAGACGCCATGGGTGGTGGTTTGGCAGTATTGGTAGAGGGTCTGACACCATGTTAGGGTGGTGGACTGGTAGTATAGGTAGAGGGTCTAACACCATGTTATGTGGTGGATTGGCAGTATTGGTAGAGGGTCAGACGCCATGGGTGGTGGATTGGCAGTATTGTTAGAGGGTCTGACACCATGTTAGGGTGGTGGATTGGCAGTATTGGTAGAGGGTCTCACACAATGCTAGGGTGGTGGATTGGCAGTGTTGGTAGAGTGTCTGACAACATGTTAGGTGGTGGATTGGCAGTATTGGTACAGGGTCTGACACAATGCTAGGGTGGTGGTTTGGCAGTATTGGTAGAGGGTCTGACACCATGGTAGGTGGTGGATTGGCAGTATTGGTAGAGGGTCTGACACAATGCTAGGGTGGTGGATTGGCAGTATTGGTAGAGGGTCTGACACCATGTTAGGTGGTGGATTGGCAGTATTGGTAGAGAGTCAGACGCCATGGGTGGTGGATTGGGAGTATTGGTAGAGGGTCTGACACCATGTTAGGGTGGTTGATTGGCAGTATAGGTAAAGGGTCTGACACCATATTAGGGTGGTGGATTGGTAGTATTGTTAGTGGGTCTGACACTGTGGTAGGGGTGGATTGGTAGTATAGCTAGAGGGCCTGACACCATGCTAGTGTGGTGGATTGGCAGTGTTGTTAGAGTCTGACACCGTGGTAGGGTGGCGGATTGGCAGTATTGGTAGAGGGTCAGACACCATGTTAGGCTGGTGGATTGGCAGTATTGGTAGAGGTTCTGATACCATGTTAGGGTGGCGGATTGGCAGAATTGGTAGAGGGTCTGACACCATGTTAGGGTGGTGGATTGGCAGTATTGATAGAGGGTCTGACACCGTGTTAGGGTGGTGGGTTGGTAGTATTGGTAGAGGGTCTTACACAATGCTAGGGTGGGGGATTGGCATTATTGGTAGAGGGTCTGACACCTTGTTAGGGTGGTGGATTGGTAGTATTGGTAGAGGGTCTGACACCATGTTAGGTGGTGGATTGGTAGTATTGGTAGAGGGCCTGACACCATGTTAGGGTGGTGGATTGGCAGTATAGGTAGAGGGTCGGACACCATGCTAGGGTGGTGGATTTTCAGTATAGGTAGAGGGTCTGACACCATGTGAGGGTGGCAGATTGGCAGTATTGTTAAAGGGTCTGACACCATGTTAGGCTGGTGGATTGGCAGTATTGGTAGAGGGTCTGACACCATCTTAGGGTGGTGGATTGGCAGTATTGTTAGAGGGTCTGACACCATGCTAGGTCGTGGATTCTTAGTATTGGTAGAGGCTCAAACACCATGTTAGTTTGGTGGAGTGGTAGTATAGGTAGAGGTTCTGACACCATCTTAGTTGGTGGATTGGTAGTATTGGTAGAGGGTCTAACACCATGGTATGTGGTGGATTGGTAGTATTGGTAGAGGGTCTGACACCATGTGAGGGTGGTGGATTGGCAGTATTGGTAGAGGGTCTGACACCATGTGAGGTGGTGGATTGGCAGTATTGGTAGAGGGTCTGAAACCATGTTAGGGTGGTGGATTGGTAGTATAGGTAGAGGGTCAGACACAATGCTAGGGTGGCAGATTGGCTGTATTGGTAGAGGGTCTGACAACATGTTAGGTGGTGGATTGGCAGTATTGGTAGAGGGTCTGACACAATGCTAGGGTGGCGGAATGGCAGTATTGGTAGAGGGTCTGACACCATGTTAGGGTGGTGGATTGGCAGTATTGGTAGAGGGTCTGACACCATGTTAGGGTGGTGGATTGGAAGTATTGGTAGAGGGTCTGACACCGTGTTAGAGTGGTGGATTGGTAGTATTGGTAGAGGGTCTGACAACATGTTAGGTGGTGGATTGGTAGTATTGGTAGAGGGTCTGACACCATGTTAGGTGGTGGATTGGCAGTATTGGTAGAGGGTCTGACACCATGTTAGGGTGGTGGATTGGCAGTATTGGTAGAGGGTCTGACACCATTTTATGGTGGCGGATTGGCAGTATTGGTAGAGGGTCTGACACCATGTTAGGGTGGTGGATTGGCAGTATTGGTAGCGGGTCTGACACCATGTTAGGGTGGTGGATTGGTAGTATAGGTAGAGGGTCTGACACCATGGTAGGGTTGTGGATTGGCAGTATAGGTAGAGGGTCTGACACCATGCTAGGGTGGCAGATTGGCAGTATTGGTAGAGGGTCTGACACCATGCTAGGGTGGTGGATTGGCAGTATTGGTAGAGGGTCTGACACCATGTTAGGTGGGGATTGGCAGTATTGGTAGAGGGGCTGACACCATGTTAGGTGGTGGATTGGCAGTATTGGTAGAGGGTTTGACACAATGCTAGGGTGGTGGATTGGCAGTATAGTTAGAGGGTCTGACACCATGTTAGGGTGCTGGATTGGTAGTATTAGTAGAGGGTCTGACACCATGGTAGGGGTGGATTGGTAGTATAGGTAGAGGGTCTGACACCATGTAAGGGTGGCGGATTGGCAGTATTGGTAGAGGGTCTGACACCATGTTAGGGTGGTGGATTTGCAGTATAGGTAGAGGGTCTGATACCATGTTAGGTGGTGGATCGGCAGTATTGGTAGAGGGTCTGACAGCATGTTATGTGGTGGATTGGCAGTATTGGTAGAGGGTCTGACACCATGTTAGGGTGGTGGATTGGCAGTATTGGTAGAGGGTCTGACACCATGTTAGGTGGTGGATTGTCAGTATTGGTAGAGGGTCTGACACCATATTAGGGGGTGGATTGGTAGTATTGGTAGAGGGTCTGACACCATATTAGGGGGTGGATTGGTAGTATTGGTAGAGGGTCTGACACCATGTTAGGTGGTGGATTGGCAGTATTGGTAGAGGGTCTGACACCATGTTAGGGTGGTGGATTGGCAGTATTGGTAGAGGGTCTGACACCATGTTACGGTGGCGGATTGGCAGTATTGGTAGCAGGTCTGACACCATGTTAGAGTGGTGGATTAGTAGTATAGGTAGAGGGTCTGACACCATGGTAGGGTGGTGGATTGGCAGTATAGGTAGAGGGTCTGACACCATGTTAGGGTAGCGGATTGGCTGTATTGGTAGAGGGTCTGACAACATGTTAGGTGGTGGATTGGCAGTATTGGTAGAGGGTCTGACACAATGCTAGGGTGGCGGAATGGCAGTATTGGTAGAGGGTCTGACACCATGTTAGGGTGGTGGATTGGCAGTATTGGTAGAGGGTCTGACACCATGTTAGGGTGGTGGATTGGAAGTATTGGTAGAGGGTCTGACACCGTGTTAGAGTGGTGGATTGGTAGTATTGGTAGAGGGTCTGACAACATGTTAGGTGGTGGATTGGTAGTATTGGTAGAGGGTCTGACACCATGTTAGGTGGTGGATTGGCAGTATTGGTAGAGGGTCTGACACCATGTTAGGGTGGTGGATTGGCAGTATTGGTAGAGGGTCTGACACCATTTTATGGTGGCGGATTGGCAGTATTGGTAGAGGGTCTGACACCATGTTAGGGTGGTGGATTGGCAGTATTGGTAGCGGGTCTGACACCATGTTAGGGTGGTGGATTGGTAGTATAGGTAGAGGGTCTGACACCATGGTAGGGTTGTGGATTGGCAGTATAGGTAGAGGGTCTGACACCATGCTAGGGTGGCAGATTGGCAGTATTGGTAGAGGGTCTGACACCATGCTAGGGTGGTGGATTGGCAGTATTGGTAGAGGGTCTGACACCATGTTAGGTGGGGATTGGCAGTATTGGTAGAGGGGCTGACACCATGTTAGGTGGTGGATTGGCAGTATTGGTAGAGGGTTTGACACAATGCTAGGGTGGTGGATTGGCAGTATAGTTAGAGGGTCTGACACCATGTTAGGGTGCTGGATTGGTAGTATTAGTAGAGGGTCTGACACCATGGTAGGGGTGGATTGGTAGTATAGGTAGAGGGTCTGACACCATGTAAGGGTGGCGGATTGGCAGTATTGGTAGAGGGTCTGACACCATGTTAGGGTGGTGGATTTGCAGTATAGGTAGAGGGTCTGATACCATGTTAGGTGGTGGATCGGCAGTATTGGTAGAGGGTCTGACAGCATGTTATGTGGTGGATTGGCAGTATTGGTAGAGGGTCTGACACCATGTTAGGGTGGTGGATTGGCAGTATTGGTAGAGGGTCTGACACCATGTTAGGTGGTGGATTGTCAGTATTGGTAGAGGGTCTGACACCATATTAGGGGGTGGATTGGTAGTATTGGTAGAGGGTCTGACACCATATTAGGGGGTGGATTGGTAGTATTGGTAGAGGGTCTGACACCATGTTAGGTGGTGGATTGGCAGTATTGGTAGAGGGTCTGACACCATGTTAGGGTGGTGGATTGGCAGTATTGGTAGAGGGTCTGACACCATGTTACGGTGGCGGATTGGCAGTATTGGTAGCAGGTCTGACACCATGTTAGAGTGGTGGATTAGTAGTATAGGTAGAGGGTCTGACACCATGGTAGGGTGGTGGATTGGCAGTATAGGTAGAGGGTCTGACACCATGTTAGGGTAGCGGATTGGCAGTATTGGTAGAGGGTCTGACACCATGCTAGGGTGGTGGATTGGCAGTATTGGTAGAGGGTCTGACACCATGTTAGAGTGGTGGATTGGCAGTATTGGTAGAGGGTCTGCCACAATGCTAGGGTGGTGGATTGGCAGTATTGGTAGAGGGTCTGACACCATATTAGGGTGGTGGATTGGCAGTATTGGTAGAGGGTCTGACATCATGCTAGGTGGTGGATTGTTAGTATTGGTAGTGGGTCTGACACCATGTTAGGTGGTGGATTGGCAGTATAGGTAGAGGTTCTGACACAATGCTAGGGTGGCGGATAGGCAGTATTGGTAGAGGGTCTGACACCATGTTAGGGTGGTGGATTGGCAGTATTGGTAGAGGGTCTGACACCATGTTAGGGTGGCGGATTGGCAGTATTGGTAGGGGGTCTGACACCATGTTAGGGTGGTGGATTGGCAGTATTGGTAGAGGGTCTGATACCATGTTAGGGTGGTGGATTGGTAGTATAGGTAGAGGGTCTGACACCATTGTAGGGTGGTGGATTGGCAATATTGGTAGAGATCTGACACCATGTTAGGTGGTGGATTGGTAGTATTGGTAGAGGGTCTGACACCATGGTAGGTGGTGGATTGGTAGTATTGGTAGAGGGTCTGACACCATGTTAGGTGGTGGATTGGTAGTATTGGTAGAGGGTCTGACACCTTGTTAGGGTGGAGGATTGGCAGTATTAGTAGAGGGTCTGACACCATGGTAGGGTGGTGGATTGGCAGTATTGTTAGAGGTTCTGGCACCATGTTAGGTGGTGGATTGGCAGTATTGGTAGAGGGTCAGACGCCATGGGTGGTGGATTGGCAGTATTGGTAGAGGGTCTAACACCATGTTAGGGTGGTGGATGGTAGTATAGGTAGAGGGTCTGACACCGTGTTAGGTGGTGGATTGGCAGTATTGGTAGAGGGCCTGACACAATGCTAGGGTGGTGGATTGGCAGTATTGGTAAAGGGTCTGACACCATGTTAGGTGGTGGATTAGCAGTATTGGTAGATGGTCAGACGCCATGGGTGGTGGATTGGCAGCATTGGTAGAGGGTCTGACACCATGTTAGGGTGGTGGATTGGTAGTATTGGTAGAGGGTCTGACACCATGGTAGGGGGTGGATTGGTAGTATAGGTAGAGGGTCTGACACAATGCTAGGGTGGCGGATTGGCAGTATTGGTAGAGGGTCTGACACCATGTTAGGGTGGTGGATTGGCAGTATTGGTAGAGGGTCTGACACCATTTTAGGGTGGCGGATTTGCAGTATTGGTAAAGGGTCTGACACCATGTTAGGATGGTGGATTGGCAGTATTAGTAGAGGGTCTGATACCATGTTAGGGTGGTGGATTGGCAGTATTGGTAGAGGGTCTGACACCATGTTAGGGTGGCGGATTGGCAGTATTGGTAGAGGGTCTGACACCATGTTACGGTGGTGGATTGGCAGTATTGGTAGAGGGTCTGATATCATGTTAGGGTGGTTGATTGGTAGTATAGGTAGAGGGTCTGACACCATGGTAGGGTGGCAGATTGGCAGTATTGGTAGAGGGTCTGACACAATGTTAGGGTGGTGGATTGGAAGTATTGGTAGAGGGTCTGACATCATGTTAGGGTGGTGGATTGGTAGTATAGGTAGAGGTTTTGACACCATTGTAGGGTGGTGGATTGGCAATATTGGTAGAGCGTCTCACACCATGTTAGGGTGGCGGATTGGCAGTATTGGTAGAGGGTCTGACACCATGTTAGGGTGGAGGATTGGCAATATTGGTAGAGGTTCTGACACCATGGTAGGTGGTGGATTGGCAGTATTGGTAGAGGGTCTGACACCATGTTAGGGTGGTGGAGTGGTAGTATAGGTAGAGGGTCTGACACCATCTTAGGTGGTGGATTGGTAGTATTGGTAGATCGTCTGACACCATGTTAGGGTGGTGGATTGGTAGTATATGTAGAGGGCCTGACACCATCTTAGGTGGTGGATTGGTAGTATTGGTAGAGGGTCTGACACCATCTTAGGTGGTGGATTGGCAGTATTGGTAGAGTGTCTGACACAATGCTAGGGTGGTGGATTGGCAGTATTGTTAGAGGGGCTAACACCATGTTAGGTGGTGGATTGGCAGTATTTGTAGAGGGTCTGACACAATGCTAGGGTTGTGGATTGGCAGTATTGGTAGAGGGGCTGACACCATTTTAGGTGGTGGATTGGCAGTATTGGTAGAGGGTCAGACGCCATGGGTGGTGGATTGGCATTATTGGTAGAGGGTCTGACACCATGTTAGGGTGGTGGATTGGCAGTATATGTAGAGGGTCTGACACAATGCTAGGGTGGCGGATTGGCATTATTGGTAGAGGGTCTGACATCATGTTAGGTGGTGGATTGGCAGTATTGGTAGAGGGTCTGACACAATGCTAGGGTGGTGGATTGGCAGTATTGGTAAAGGGGCTGACAACATGTTAGGTGGTGGATTGGCAGTATTGGTAGAGGGTCTGACACAATGCTAGGGTGGTGGATTGGCAGTATTGTAGAGGGTCTGACACAATGCTAGGTTGGTGGATTGGCAGTATTGGTAGAGGGTCTGACACCATGTTAGGGTGGTGGATTGGTAGTATTGGTAGAGGGTCTGACACCATGGTAGGGGTGGATTGGTAGTATAAGTAGAGGGTCTGACACCATGTTAGGTGGTGGATTGGCAGTATTGGTAGAGGGTCTGACACCATGTTAGGTGGTGGATTGGTAGTATTGGTAGAGTGTCTGACACAATGCTAGGGTGGCGGATTGGCAGTATTGGTAGAGGGTCTGACACCATGTTAGGGTGGCGGATTGGCAGTATTGGTAGAGGGTCTGACACCATGTTAGGGTGGTGGATTGGCAGTATTGGTAGAGGGTCTGACACCGTGTTAGGGTGGTGGATTGGTAGTATTGGTAGAGGGTCTGACACCATGTTAGGTGTTGGATTGGTAGTATTGGTAGAGGGTCTGACACCATGTTAGGTAGTGGATTGGCAGTATTGGTAGAGGGTCTGACACCATTTTACGGTGGCGGATTGGCAGTATTTGTAGAGGGTCTGACACCATGTTAGGGTGGTGGATTGGCAGTATTGGCAGCGGGTCTGACACCATGTTAGGGTGGTGGATTGGTAGTATAGGTAGAGGGTCTGACACCATGGTAGGGTTGTGGATTGGCAGTATAGGTAGAGGGTCTGACACCATGTTAGGGTGGCGGATTGGCAGTATTGGTAGAGGGTCTGACACCATGCTAGGGTGGTGGATTGGCAGTATTGGTAGAGGGTCTGACACCATGTTAGGTGGGGGATTGGCAGTATTGGTAGAGGGTCTGACACCATGGTAGAGTGGTAGATTGGCAGTATTGTTAGAGGGTCTGACACAATGCTAGGGTGGTGGATTGGCAGTATTGGTAGAGGGGCTGACACCATGTTAGGTGGTGGATTGGCAGTATTGGTAGAGGGTTTGACACAATGCTAGGGTGGTGGATTGGCAGTATAGTTAGAGGGTCTGACACCATGTTAGGGTGGTGGATTGGCAGTATTGGTAGAGGGTCTGACACCATGGTAGGGGTGGATTGGTAGTATAGGTAGAGGGTCTGACACAATGCTAGGGTGGCGGATTGGCAGTATTGGTAGAGGGTCTGACACCATGTTAGGGTGGTGGATTGGCAGTATTGTTAGAGGGTCTGACACCATGTTAGGGTGGCGGATTGGCAGTATTGGTAGAGGGTCTGACACCATGTTAGGGTGGTGGATTGGTAGTATAGGTAGAGGGTCTGACACCATCTTAGGTGGTGGATTGGTAGTATTGGTAGAGGGTCTGACACCATGTTAGGGTGGCGGATTGGCAGTATTGGTAGAGGGTCTGACACCAAGCTAGGGTGGTGGATTGGCAGTATTGGTAGAGGGTCTGACACCAAGTTAGGTGGTGGATTGGCAGTATTGGTAGAGGGTCTGACACAACGCTAGGGTGGCGGATTAGCAGTATTGGTAGAGGGTCTGACACCATATTAGGTGGTGGATTGGTAGTATTGGTAGAGGGTCTGACACCATGTTAGGTGGTGGATTGGCAGTATAGGTAGAGGTTCTGACACAATGCTAGGGTGGCGGATAGGCAGTATTGGTAGAGGGTCTGACACCATGTTAGGGTGGTGGATTGGCAGTATTGGTAGAGGGTCTGACACCATGTTAGGGTGGCGGATTGGCAGTATTGGTAGGGGGTCTGACACCATGTTAGGGTGGTGGATTGGCAGTATTGGTAGAGGGTCTGATACCATGTTAGGGTGGTGGATTGGTAGTATAGGTAGAGGGTCTGACACCATTGTAGGGTGGTGGATTGGCAATATTGGTAGAGATCTGACACCATGTTAGGTGGTGGATTGGTAGTATTGGTAGAGGGTCTGACACCATGGTAGGTGGTGGATTGGTAGTATTGGTAGAGGGTCTGACACCATGTTCGGTGGTGGATTGGTAGTATTGGTAGAGGGTCTGACACCTTGTTAGGGTGGAGGATTGGCAGTATTGGTAGAGGGTCTGACACCATGGTAGGGTGGTGGATTGGCAGTATTGTTAGAGGTTCTGGCACCATGTTAGGTGGTGGATTGGCAGTATTGGTAGAGGGTCAGACGCCATGGGTGGTGGATTGGCAGTATTGGTAGAGGGTCTAACACCATGTTAGGGTGGTGGATGGTAGTATAGGTAGAGGGTCTGACACCGTGTTAGGTGGTGGATTGGCAGTATTGGTAGAGGGCCTGACACAATGCTAGGGTGGTGGATTGGCAGTATTGGTAAAGGGTCTGACACCATGTTAGGTGGTGGATTAGCAGTATTGGTAGATGGTCAGACGCCATGGGTGGTGGATTGGCAGCATTGGTAGAGGGTCTGACACCATGTTAGGGTGGTGGATTGGTAGTATTGGTAGAGGGTCTGACACCATGGTAGGGGGTGGATTGGTAGTATAGGTAGAGGGTCTGACACAATGCTAGGGTGGCGGATTTGCAGTATTGGTAAAGGGTCTGACACCATGTTAGGATGGTGGATTGGCAGTATTAGTAGAGGGTCTGATACCATGTTAGGGTGGTGGATTGGCAGTATTGGTAGAGGGTCTGACACCATGTTAGGGTGGCGGATTGGCAGTATTGGTAGAGGGTCTGACACCATGTTACGGTGGTGGATTGGCAGTATTGGTAGAGGGTCTGATATCATGTTAGGGTGGTTGATTGGTAGTATAGGTAGAGGGTCTGACACCATGGTAGGGTGGCAGATTGGCAGTATTGGTAGAGGGTCTGACACAATGTTAGGGTGGTGGATTGGCAGTATTGGTAGAGGGTCTGACATCATGTTAGGGTGGTGGATTGGTAGTATAGGTAGAGGTTTTGACACCATTGTAGGGTGGTGGATTGGCAATATTGGTAGAGCGTCTCACACCATGTTAGGGTGGCGGATTGGCAGTATTGGTAGAGGGTCTGACACCATGTTAGGGTGGAGGATTGGCAATATTGGTAGAGGTTCTGACACCATGGTAGGTGGTGGATTGGCAGTATTGGTAGAGGGTCTGACACCATGTTAGGGTGGTGGAGTGGTAGTATAGGTAGAGGGTCTGACACCATCTTAGGTGGTGGATTGGTAGTATTGGTAGATCGTCTGACACCATGTTAGGGTGGTGGATTGGTAGTATATGTAGAGGGCCTGACACCATCTTAGGTGGTGGATTGGTAGTATTGGTAGAGGGTCTGACACCATCTTAGGTGGTGGATTGGCAGTATTGGTAGAGTGTCTGACACAATGCTAGGGTGGTGGATTGGCAGTATTGTTAGAGGGGCTAACACCATGTTAGGTGGTGGATTGGCAGTATTTGTAGAGGGTCTGACACAATGCTAGGGTTGTGGATTGGCAGTATTGGTAGAGGGGCTGACACCATTTTAGGTGGTGGATTGGCAGTATTGGTAGATGGTCAGACGCCATGGGTGGTGGATTGGCATTATTGGTAGAGGGTCTGACACCATGTTAGGGTGGTAGATTGGCAGTATAGGTAGAGGGTCTGACACAATGCTAGGGTGGCGGATTGGCATTATTGGTAGAGGGTCTGACACCATGTTAGGTGGTGGATTGGCAGTATTGGTAGAGGGTCTGACACAATGCTAGGGTGGTGGATTGGCAGTATTGGTAAAGGGGCTGACAACATGTTAGGTGGTGGATTGGCAGTATTGGTAGAGGGTCTGACACAATGCTAGGGTGGTGGATTGGCAGTATTGTAGAGGGTCTGACACAATGCTAGGTTGGTGGATTGGCAGTATTGGTAGAGGGTCTGACACCATGTTAGGGTGGTGGATTGGTAGTATTGGTAGTGGGTCTGACACCATGGTAGGGGTGGATTGGTAGTATAAGTAGAGGGTCTGACACCATGTTAGGTGGTGGATTGGCAGTATTGGTAGAGGGTCTGACACCATGTTAGGTGGTGGATTGGTAGTATTGGTAGAGTGTCTGACACAATGCTAGGGTGGCGGATTGGCAGTATTGGTAGAGGGTCTGACACCATGTTAGGGTGGCGGATTGGCAGTATTGGTAGAGGGTCTGACACCATGTTAGGGTGGTGGATTGGCAGTATTGGTAGAGGGTCTGACACCGTGTTAGGGTGGTGGATTGGTAGTATTGGTAGAGGGTCTGACACCATGTTAGGTGTTGGATTGGTAGTATTGGTAGAGGGTCTGACACCATGTTAGGTAGTGGATTGGCAGTATTGGTAGAGGGTCTGACACCATTTTACGGTGGCGGATTGGCAGTATTTGTAGAGGGTCTGACACCATGTTAGGGTGGTGGATTGGCAGTATTGGTAGCGGGTCTGACACCATGTTAGGGTGGTGGATTGGTAGTATAGGTAGAGGGTCTGACACCATGGTAGGGTTGTGGATTGGCAGTATAGGTAGAGGGTCTGACACCATGTTAGGGTGGCGGATTGGCAGTATTGGTAGAGGGTCTGACACCATGCTAGGGTGGTGGATTGGCAGTATTGGTAGAGGGTCTGACACCATGTTAGGTGGGGGATTGGCAGTATTGGTAGAGGGTCTGACACCATGGTAGAGTGGTAGATTGGCAGTATTGTTAGAGGGTCTGACACAATGCTAGGGTGGTGGATTGGCAGTATTGGTAGAGGGGCTGACACCATGTTAGGTGGTGGATTGGCAGTATTGGTAGAGGGTTTGACACAATGCTAGGGTGGTGGATTGGCAGTATAGTTAGAGGGTCTGACACCATGTTAGGGTGGTGGATTGGCAGTATTGGTAGAGGGTCTGACACCATGGTAGGGGTGGATTGGTAGTATAGGTAGAGGGTCTGACACAATGCTAGGGTGGCGGATTGGCAGTATTGGTAGAGGGTCTGACACCATGTTAGGGTGGTGGATTGGCAGTATTGTTAGAGGGTCTGACACCATGTTAGGGTGGCGGATTGGCAGTATTGGTAGAGGGTCTGACACCATGTTAGGGTGGTGGATTGGTAGTATAGGTAGAGGGTCTGACACCATCTTAGGTGGTGGATTGGTAGTATTGGTAGAGGGTCTGACACCATGTTAGGGTGGCGGATTGGCAGTATTGGTAGAGGGTCTGACACCAAGCTAGGGTGGTGGATTGGCAGTATTGGTAGAGGGTCTGACACCAAGTTAGGTGGTGGATTGGCAGTATTGGTAGAGGGTCTGACACAACGCTAGGGTGGCGGATTAGCAGTATTGGTAGAGGGTCTGACACCATATTAGGTGGTGGATTGGTAGTATTGGTAGAGGGTCTGACACCATGTTAGGTGGTGGATTGGCAGTATTGGTAGCGGGTCTGACACCATGTTAGAGTGGTGGATTAGTAGTATAGGTAGAGGGTCTGACACCATGGTAGGGTGGTGGATTGGCAGTATAGGTAGAGGGTCTGACACCATGTTAGGGTGGCGGATTGGCAGTATTGGTAGAGGGTCTGACACCATGCTAGGGTGGTGGATTGGCAGTATTGGTAGAGGGTCTGACACCATGTTAGGGTGGTGGATTGGCAGTATTGGTAGAGGGTCTGCCACCATGCTAGGGTGGTGGATTGGCAGTATTGGTAGAGGGTCTGACACCATGTTAGGGTGGTGGATTGGCAGTATTGGTAGAGGGTCTGACATCATGCTAGGTGGTGGATTGTTAGTATTGGTAGAGGGTCTGACACCATGTTAGGTGGTGGATTGGCAGTATAGGTAGAGGTTCTGACACAATGCTAGGGTGGCGGATTGGCAGTATTGGTAGAGGGTCTGACACCATGTTAGGGTCGTGGATTGGCAGTATTGGTAGAGGGTCTGACACCATGTTAGGGTGGCGGATTGGCAGTATTGGTAGAGGGTCTGACACCATGTTAGGGTGGTGGATTGGCAGTATTGGTAGAGGGTCTGATACCATGTTAGGGTGGTGGATTGGTAGTATAGGTAGAGGGTCTGACACCATTGTAGGGTGGTGGATTGGCAATATTGGTAGAGATCTGACACCATGTTTGGGTGGTGGATTGGCAGTATTGGTAGAGGGTCTGACACCATGTTAGGCTGGAGGATTGGCAGTATTGGTAGAGGGTCTGACACCATGGTAGGGTGGTGGATTGGCAGTATTGTTAGAGGTTCTGGCACCATGTTAGGTGGTGGATTGGCAGTATTGGTAGAGGGTCTGACACCATGTTAGGGTGGTGGATTGGCAGTATTGTTAGAGGGTCTAACACCATGTTAGGGTGGTGGATGGTAGTATAGGTAGAGGGTCTGACACCATGTTAGGTGGTGGATTGGCAGTATTGGTAGAGGGCCTGACACAATGCTAGGGTGGTGGATTGGCAGTATTGTTAGAGGGGCTAACACCATGTTAGGTGGTGGATTGGCAGTATTGGTAGAGGGTCTGACACCATGTTAGGTGGTGGATTAGCAGTATTGGTAGATGGTCAGACGCCATGGGTGGTGGATTGGTAGTATTGGTAGAGGATCTGACACCATGGTAGGGGGTGGATTGGTAGTATAGGTAGAGGGTCTGACACCATGGTAGGGTGGCAGATTGGCAGTATTGGTAGAGGGTCTGACACAATGTTAGGGTGGTGGATTGGCAGTATTGGTAGAGGGTCTGACATCATGTTAGGGTGGTGGATTGGTAGTATAGGTAGAGGTTTTGACACCATTGTAGGGTGGTGGATTGGCAATATTGGTAGAGGGTCTAACACCATGTTAGGGTGGCGGATTGGCAGTATTGGTAGAGGGTCTGACACCATGTTAGGGTGGAGGATTGGCAATATTGGTAGAGCTTCTGACACCATGGTAGGTGGTGGATTGGCAGTGTTTATAGAGGGTCTGACACCATGGTAGGCTGGTGGACTGGTAGTATTGGTAGAGGGTCTGACACCATGTTAGGGTGGTGGAGTGGTAGTATAGGTAGAGGGTCTGACACCATCTTAGGTGGTGGATTTGTAGTATTGGTAGAGGGTCTGACACCATCTTAGGTGGTGGATTGGCAGTATTGGTAGAGGGTCTGACACAATGCTAGGGTGGTGGATTGGCAGTATTGTTAGAGGGGCTAACACCATGTTAGGTGGTGGATTGGCAGTATTTGTAGAGGGTCTGACACAATGCTAGGGTTGTGGATTGGCAGTATTGGTAGAGGGGCTGACACCATTTTAGGTGGTGGATTGGCAGTATTGGTAGAGGGTCTAACACCATGTTAGGGTGGTGGATGGTAGTATAGGTAGAGGGTCTGACACCATGTTAGGGTGGTGGATTGGCAGTATTGGTAGAGGGTCTAACACCATGTTAGGGTGGTGGATGGTAGTATAGGTAGAGGGTCTGACACCATGTTAGGTGGTGGATTGGCAGTATTGGTAGAGGGCCTGACACAATGCTAGGGTGGTGGATTGGCAGTATTGGTAGAGGGTCTGACACCATGTTAGGTGGTGGATTAGCAGTACTGGTAGATGGTCAGACGCCATGGGTGGTGGATTGGCAGCATTGGTAGAGGGTCTGACACCATGTTAGGGTGGTGGTTTGGTAGTATTGGTAGAGGGTCTGACACCATGGTAGGGGGTGGATTGGTAGTATAGGTAGAGGGTCTGACACTATGCTAGGGTGGCGGATTGGCAGTATTGGTAGAGGGTCTGACACCATGTTAGGGTGGTGGATTGGCAGTATTGGTAGAGGGTCTGATATCATGTTAGGGTGGTTGATTGGTAGTATAGGTAGAGGGTCTGACACCATGGTAGGGTGGCAGATTGGCAGTATTGGTAGAGGGTCTGACACAATGTTAGGGTGGTGGATTGGCAGTATTGGTAGAGGGTCTGACATCATGTTAGGGTGGTGGATTGGTAGTATAGGTAGAGGTTTTGACACCATTGTAGGGTGGTGGATTGGCAATATTGGTAGAGGGTCTCACACCATGTTAGGGTGGCGGATTGGCAGTATTGGTAGAGGGTCTGACACCATGTTAGGGTGGAGGATTGGCAATATTGGTAGAGGTTCTGACACCATGGTAGGTGGTGGATTGGAAGTGTTTATAGAGGGTCTGACACCATGGTAGGCTGGTGGATTGGTAGTATTGGTAGAGGGTCTGACACCATGTTAGGGTGGTGGAGTGGTAGTATAGGTAGAGGGTCTGACACCATCTTAGGTGATGGATTGGTAATATTGGTAGATCGTCTGACACCATGTTAGAGTGGTGGATTGGTAGTATAGGTAGAGGGTCTGACACCATCTTAGGTGGTGGATTGGTAGTATTGGTAGAGGGTCTGACACCATCTTAGGTGGTGGATTGGCAGTATTGGTAGAGGGTCTGACACAATGCTAGGGTGGTGGATTGGCAGTATTGTTAGAGGGGCTAACACCATGTTAGGTGGTGGATTGGCAGTATTTGTAGAGGGTCTGACACAATGCTAGGGTTGTGGATTGGCAGTATTGGTAGAGGGGCTGACACCATTTTAGGTGGTGGATTGGCAGTATTGGTAGAGGGTCAGACGCCATGGGTGGTGGATTGGCATTATTGGTAGAGGGTCTGACACCATGTTAGGGTGGTGGATTGGCAGTATAGGTAGAGGGTCTGACACCATGTTAGGGTGGTGGATTGGTAGTATAGGTAGAGGGTCTGACACAATGCTAGGGTGGCGGATTGGCAGTATTGGTAGAGGGTCTGACATCATGTTAGGTGGTGGATTGGCAGTATTGGTAGAGGGTCTGACACAATGCTAGGGTGGTGGATTGGCAGTATTGGTAAAGGGGCTGACAACATGTTAGGTGGTGGATTGGCAGTATTGGTAGAGGGTCTGACACAATGCTAGGGTGGTGGATTGGCAGTATTGTAGAGGGTCTGACACAATGCTAGGTTGGTGGATTGGCAGTATTGGTAGAGGGTCTGACACCATGTTAGGGTGGTGGATTGGTAGTATTGTTAGAGGGTCTGACACCATGGTAGGGGTGGATTGGTAGTATAAGTAGAGGGTCTGACACCATGTTAGGTGGTGGATTGGCAGTATTGGTAGAGGGTCTGACACCATGTTAGGTGGTGGATTGGTAGTATTGGTAGAGTGTCTGACACAATGCTAGGGTGGCGGATTGGCAGTATTGGTAGAGGGTCTGACACCATGTTAGGGTGGCGGATTGGCAGTATTGGTAGAGGGTCTGACACCATGTTAGGGTGGTGGATTGGCAGTATTGGTAGAGGGTCTGACACCGTGTTAGGGTGGTGGATTGGTAGTATTGGTAGAGGGTCTGACACCATGTTAGGTGTTGGATTGGTAGTATTGGTAGAGGGTCTGACACCATGTTAGGTAGTGGATTGGCAGTATTGGTAGAGGGTCTGACACCATTTTACGGTGGCGGATTGGCAGTATTTGTAGAGGGTCTGACACCATGTTAGGGTGGTGGATTGGCAGTATTGGCAGCGGGTCTGACACCATGTTAGGGTGGTGGATTGGTAGTATAGGTAGAGGGTCTGACACCATGGTAGGGTTGTGGATTGGCAGTATAGGTAGAGGGTCTGACACCATGTTAGGGTGGCGGATTGGCAGTATTGGTAGAGGGTCTGACACCATGCTAGGGTGGTGGATTGGCAGTATTGGTAGAGGGTCTGACACCATGTTAGGTGGGGGATTGGCAGTATTGGTAGAGGGTCTGACACCATGGTAGAGTGGTAGATTGGCAGTATTGTTAGAGGGTCTGACACAATGCTAGGGTGGTGGATTGGCAGTATTGGTAGAGGGGCTGACACCATGTTAGGTGGTGGATTGGCAGTATTGGTAGAGGGTTTGACACAATGCTAGGGTGGTGGATTGGCAGTATAGTTAGAGGGTCTGACACCATGTTAGGGTGGTGGATTGGCAGTATTGGTAGAGGGTCTGACACCATGGTAGGGGTGGATTGGTAGTATAGGTAGAGGGTCTGACACAATGCTAGGGTGGCGGATTGGCAGTATTGGTAGAGGGTCTGACACCATGTTAGGGTGGTGGATTGGCAGTATTGTTAGAGGGTCTGACACCATGTTAGGGTGGCGGATTGGCAGTATTGGTAGAGGGTCTGACACCATGTTAGGGTGGTGGATTGGTAGTATAGGTAGAGGGTCTGACACCATCTTAGGTGGTGGATTGGTAGTATTGGTAGAGGGTCTGACACCATGTTAGGGTGGCGGATTGGCAGTATTGGTAGAGGGTCTGACACCAAGCTAGGGTGGTGGATTGGCAGTATTGGTAGAGGGTCTGACACCAAGTTAGGTGGTGGATTGGCAGTATTGGTAGAGGGTCTGACACAACGCTAGGGTGGCGGATTAGCAGTATTGGTAGAGGGTCTGACACCATATTAGGTGGTGGATTGGTAGTATTGGTAGAGGGTCTGACACCATGTTAGGTGGTGGATTGGCAGTATAGGTAGAGGTTCTGACACAATGCTAGGGTGGCGGATAGGCAGTATTGGTAGAGGGTCTGACACCATGTTAGGGTGGTGGATTGGCAGTATTGGTAGAGGGTCTGACACCATGTTAGGGTGGCGGATTGGCAGTATTGGTAGGGGGTCTGACACCATGTTAGGGTGGTGGATTGGCAGTATTGGTAGAGGGTCTGATACCATGTTAGGGTGGTGGATTGGTAGTATAGGTAGAGGGTCTGACACCATTGTAGGGTGGTGGATTGGCAATATTGGTAGAGATCTGACACCATGTTAGGTGGTGGATTGGTAGTATTGGTAGAGGGTCTGACACCATGGTAGGTGGTGGATTGGTAGTATTGGTAGAGGGTCTGACACCATGTTCGGTGGTGGATTGGTAGTATTGGTAGAGGGTCTGACACCTTGTTAGGGTGGAGGATTGGCAGTATTGGTAGAGGGTCTGACACCATGGTAGGGTGGTGGATTGGCAGTATTGTTAGAGGTTCTGACACCGTGTTAGGTGGTGGATTGGCAGTATTGGTAGAGGGCCTGACACAATGCTAGGGTGGTGGATTGGCAGTATTGGTAAAGGGTCTGACACCATGTTAGGTGGTGGATTAGCAGTATTGGTAGATGGTCAGACGCCATGGGTGGTGGATTGGCAGCATTGGTAGAGGGTCTGACACCATGTTAGGGTGGTGGATTGGTAGTATTGGTAGAGGGTCTGACACCATGGTAGGGGGTGGATTGGTAGTATAGGTAGAGGGTCTGACACAATGCTAGGGTGGCGGATTTGCAGTATTGGTAAAGGGTCTGACACCATGTTAGGATGGTGGATTGGCAGTATTAGTAGAGGGTCTGATACCATGTTAGGGTGGTGGATTGGCAGTATTGGTAGAGGGTCTGACACCATGTTAGGGTGGCGGATTGGCAGTATTGGTAGAGGGTCTGACACCATGTTACGGTGGTGGATTGGCAGTATTGGTAGAGGGTCTGATATCATGTTAGGGTGGTTGATTGGTAGTATAGGTAGAGGGTCTGACACCATGGTAGGGTGGCAGATTGGCAGTATTGGTAGAGGGTCTGACACAATGTTAGGGTGGTGGATTGGCAGTATTGGTAGAGGGTCTGACATCATGTTAGGGTGGTGGATTGGTAGTATAGGTAGAGGTTTTGACACCATTGTAGGGTGGTGGATTGGCAATATTGGTAGAGCGTCTCACACCATGTTAGGGTGGCGGATTGGCAGTATTGGTAGAGGGTCTGACACCATGTTAGGGTGGAGGATTGGCAATATTGGTAGAGGTTCTGACACCATGGTAGGTGGTGGATTGGCAGTATTGGTAGAGGGTCTGACACCATGTTAGGGTGGTGGAGTGGTAGTATAGGTAGAGGGTCTGACACCATCTTAGGTGGTGGATTGGTAGTATTGGTAGATCGTCTGACACCATGTTAGGGTGGTGGATTGGTAGTATATGTAGAGGGCCTGACACCATCTTAGGTGGTGGATTGGTAGTATTGGTAGAGGGTCTGACACCATCTTAGGTGGTGGATTGGCAGTATTGGTAGAGTGTCTGACACAATGCTAGGGTGGTGGATTGGCAGTATTGTTAGAGGGGCTAACACCATGTTAGGTGGTGGATTGGCAGTATTTGTAGAGGGTCTGACACAATGCTAGGGTTGTGGATTGGCAGTATTGGTAGAGGGGCTGACACCATTTTAGGTGGTGGATTGGCAGTATTGGTAGATGGTCAGACGCCATGGGTGGTGGATTGGCATTATTGGTAGAGGGTCTGACACCATGTTAGGGTGGTGGATTGGCAGTATAGGTAGAGGGTCTGACACAATGCTAGGGTGGCGGATTGGCATTATTGGTAGAGGGTCTGACACCATGTTAGGTGGTGGATTGGCAGTATTGGTAGAGGGTCTGACACAATGCTAGGGTGGTGGATTGGCAGTATTGGTAAAGGGGCTGACAACATGTTAGGTGGTGGATTGGCAGTATTGGTAGAGGGTCTGACACAATGCTAGGGTGGTGGATTGGCAGTATTGTAGAGGGTCTGACACAATGCTAGGTTGGTGGATTGGCAGTATTGGTAGAGGGTCTGACACCATGTTAGGGTGGTGGATTGGTAGTATTGGTAGTGGGTCTGACACCATGGTAGGGGTGGATTGGTAGTATAAGTAGAGGGTCTGACACCATGTTAGGTGGTGGATTGGCAGTATTGGTAGAGGGTCTGACACCATGTTAGGTGGTGGATTGGTAGTATTGGTAGAGTGTCTGACACAATGCTAGGGTGGCGGATTGGCAGTATTGGTAGAGGGTCTGACACCATGTTAGGGTGGCGGATTGGCAGTATTGGTAGAGGGTCTGACACCATGTTAGGGTGGTGGATTGGCAGTATTGGTAGAGGGTCTGACACCGTGTTAGGGTGGTGGATTGGTAGTATTGGTAGAGGGTCTGACACCATGTTAGGTGTTGGATTGGTAGTATTGGTAGAGGGTCTGACACCATGTTAGGTAGTGGATTGGCAGTATTGGTAGAGGGTCTGACACCATTTTACGGTGGCGGATTGGCAGTATTTGTAGAGGGTCTGACACCATGTTAGGGTGGTGGATTGGCAGTATTGGTAGCGGGTCTGACACCATGTTAGGGTGGTGGATTGGTAGTATAGGTAGAGGGTCTGACACCATGGTAGGGTTGTGGATTGGCAGTATAGGTAGAGGGTCTGACACCATGTTAGGGTGGCGGATTGGCAGTATTGGTAGAGGGTCTGACACCATGCTAGGGTGGTGGATTGGCAGTATTGGTAGAGGGTCTGACACCATGTTAGGTGGGGGATTGGCAGTATTGGTAGAGGGTCTGACACCATGGTAGAGTGGTAGATTGGCAGTATTGTTAGAGGGTCTGACACAATGCTAGGGTGGTGGATTGGCAGTATTGGTAGAGGGGCTGACACCATGTTAGGTGGTGGATTGGCAGTATTGGTAGAGGGTTTGACACAATGCTAGGGTGGTGGATTGGCAGTATAGTTAGAGGGTCTGACACCATGTTAGGGTGGTGGATTGGCAGTATTGGTAGAGGGTCTGACACCATGGTAGGGGTGGATTGGTAGTATAGGTAGAGGGTCTGACACAATGCTAGGGTGGCGGATTGGCAGTATTGGTAGAGGGTCTGACACCATGTTAGGGTGGTGGATTGGCAGTATTGTTAGAGGGTCTGACACCATGTTAGGGTGGCGGATTGGCAGTATTGGTAGAGGGTCTGACACCATGTTAGGGTGGTGGATTGGTAGTATAGGTAGAGGGTCTGACACCATCTTAGGTGATGGATTGGTAGTATTGGTAGAGGGTCTGACACCATGTTAGGGTGGCGGATTGGCAGTATTGGTAGAGGGTCTGACACCAAGCTAGGGTGGTGGATTGGCAGTATTGGTAGAGGGTCTGACACCAAGTTAGGTGGTGGATTGGCAGTATTGGTAGAGGGTCTGACACAACGCTAGGGTGGCGGATTAGCAGTATTGGTAGAGGGTCTGACACCATATTAGGTGGTGGATTGGTAGTATTGGTAGAGGGTCTGACACCATGTTAGGTGGTGGATTGGCAGTATTGGTAGCGGGTCTGACACCATGTTAGAGTGGTGGATTAGTAGTATAGGTAGAGGGTCTGACACCATGGTAGGGTGGTGGATTGGCAGTATAGGTAGAGGGTCTGACACCATGTTAGGGTGGCGGATTGGCAGTATTGGTAGAGGGTCTGACACCATGCTAGGGTGGTGGATTGGCAGTATTGGTAGAGGGTCTGACACCATGTTAGGGTGGTGGATTGGCAGTATTGGTAGAGGGTCTGCCACCATGCTAGGGTGGTGGATTGGCAGTATTGGTAGAGGGTCTGACACCATGTTAGGGTGGTGGATTGGCAGTATTGGTAGAGGGTCTGACATCATGCTAGGTGGTGGATTGTTAGTATTGGTAGAGGGTCTGACACAATGTTAGGTGGTGGATTGGCAGTATAGGTAGAGGTTCTGACACAATGCTAGGGTGGCGGATTGGCAGTATTGGTAGAGGGTCTGACACCATGTTAGGGTCGTGGATTGGCAGTATTGGTAGAGGGTCTGACACCATGTTAGGGTGGCGGATTGGCAGTATTGGTAGAGGGTCTGACACCATGTTAGGGTGGTGGATTGGCAGTATTGGTAGAGGGTCTGATACCATGTTAGGGTGGTGGATTGGTAGTATAGGTAGAGGGTCTGACACCATTGTAGGGTGGTGAATTGGCAATATTGGTAGAGATCTGACACCATGTTTGGGTGGTGGATTGGCAGTATTGGTAGAGGGTCTGACACCATGTTAGGCTGGAGGATTGGCAGTATTGGTAGAGGGTCTGACACCATGGTAGGGTGGTGGATTGGCAGTATTGTTAGAGGTTCTGGCACCATGTTAGGTGGTGGATTGGCAGTATTGGTAGAGGGTCTGACACCATGTTAGGGTGGTGGATTGGCAGTATTGTTAGAGGGTCTAACACCATGTTAGGGTGGTGGATGGTAGTATAGGTAGAGGGTCTGACACCATGTTAGGTGGTGGATTGGCAGTATTGGTAGAGGGCCTGACACAATGCTAGGGTGGTGGATTGGCAGTATTGTTAGAGGGGCTAACACCATGTTAGGTGGTGGATTGGCAGTATTGGTAGAGGGTCTGACACCATGTTAGGTGGTGGATTAGCAGTATTGGTAGATGGTCAGACGCCATGGGTGGTGGATTGGTAGTATTGGTAGAGGATCTGACACCATGGTAGGGGGTGGATTGGTAGTATAGGTAGAGGGTCTGACACCATGGTAGGGTGGCAGATTGGCAGTATTGGTAGAGGGTCTGACACAATGTTAGGGTGGTGGATTGGCAGTATTGGTAGAGGGTCTGACATCATGTTAGGGTGGTGGATTGGTAGTATAGGTAGAGGTTTTGACACCATTGTAGGGTGGTGGATTGGCAATATTGGTAGAGGGTCTAACACCATGTTAGGGTGGCGGATTGGCAGTATTGGTAGAGGGTCTGACACCATGTTAGGGTGGAGGATTGGCAATATTGGTAGAGCTTCTGACACCATGGTAGGTGGTGGATTGGCAGTGTTTATAGAGGGTCTGACACCATGGTAGGCTGGTGGATTGGTAGTATTGGTAGAGGGTCTGACACCATGTTAGGGTGGTGGAGTGGTAGTATAGGTAGAGGGTCTGACACCATCTTAGGTGGTGGATTTGTAGTATTGGTAGAGGGTCTGACACCATCTTAGGTGGTGGATTGGCAGTATTGGTAGAGGGTCTGACACAATGCTAGGGTGGTGGATTGGCAGTATTGTTAGAGGGGCTAACACCATGTTAGGTGGTGGATTGGCAGTATTTGTAGAGGGTCTGACACAATGCTAGGGTTGTGGATTGGCAGTATTGGTAGAGGGGCTGACACCATTTTAGGTGGTGGATTGGCAGTATTGGTAGAGGGTCTAACACCATGTTAGGGTGGTGGATGGTAGTATAGGTAGAGGGTCTGACACCATGTTAGGGTGGTGGATTGGCAGTATTGGTAGAGGGTCTAACACCATGTTAGGGTGGTGGATGGTAGTATAGGTAGAGGGTCTGACACCATGTTAGGTGGTGGATTGGCAGTATTGGTAGAGGGCCTGACACAATGCTAGGGTGGTGGATTGGCAGTATTGGTAGAGGGTCTGACACCATGTTAGGTGGTGGATTAGCAGTACTGGTAGATGGTCAGACGCCATGGGTGGTGGATTGGCAGCATTGGTAGAGGGTCTGACACCATGTTAGGGTGGTGGTTTGGTAGTATTGGTAGAGGGTCTGACACCATGGTAGGGGGTGGATTGGTAGTATAGGTAGAGGGTCTGACACTATGCTAGGGTGGCGGATTGGCAGTATTGGTAGAGGGTCTGACACCATGTTAGGGTGGTGGATTGGCAGTATTGGTAGAGGGTCTGATATCATGTTAGGGTGGTTGATTGGTAGTATAGGTAGAGGGTCTGACACCATGGTAGGGTGGCAGATTGGCAGTATTGGTAGAGGGTCTGACACAATGTTAGGGTGGTGGATTGGCAGTATTGGTAGAGGGTCTGACATCATGTTAGGGTGGTGGATTGGTAGTATAGGTAGAGGTTTTGACACCATTGTAGGGTGGTGGATTGGCAATATTGGTAGAGGGTCTCACACCATGTTAGGGTGGCGGATTGGCAGTATTGGTAGAGGGTCTGACACCATGTTAGGGTGGAGGATTGGCAATATTGGTAGAGGTTCTGACACCATGGTAGGTGGTGGATTGGAAGTGTTTATAGAGGGTCTGACACCATGGTAGGCTGGTGGATTGGTAGTATTGGTAGAGGGTCTGACACCATGTTAGGGTGGTGGAGTGGTAGTATAGGTAGAGGGTCTGACACCATCTTAGGTGGTGGATTGGCAGTATTGGTAGAGGGTCTGACACAATGCTAGGGTGGTGGATTGGCAGTATTGTTAGAGGGGCTAACACCATGTTAGGTGGTGGATTGGCAGTATTTGTAGAGGGTCTGACACAATGCTAGGGTTGTGGATTGGCAGTATTGGTAGAGGGGCTGACACCATTTTAGGTGGTGGATTGGCAGTATTGGTAGAGGGTCAGACGCCATGGGTGGTGGATTGGCATTATTGGTAGAGGGTCTGACACCATGTTAGGGTGGTGGATTGGCAGTATAGGTAGAGGGTCTGACACCATGTTAGGGTGGTGGATTGGTAGTATAGGTAGAGGGTCTGACACAATGCTAGGGTGGCGGATTGGCAGTATTGGTAGAGGGTCTGACACCATGTTAGGGTGGTGGATTTGCAGTATTGGTAGAGGGTCTGACACCATTTTAGGGTGGTGGATTGGCAGTATTGGTAGAGGGTCTGACATCATGTTAGGGTGGTGGATTGGTAGTATAGGTAGAGGGTCTGACACCATGGTAGGTGATGGATTGGTAGTTTTGGTAGAGGGTCTGACACCATGTTAGGTGGTGGATTGGTAGTATTAGTAGAGGGTCTGACACCATGTTAGGTGGTGGATTGGTAGTATTGGTAGAGGGTCTGACACCATGGTAGGGTGGTGGATTGGCAGTATAGGTAGAGGGTCTGACACCATGTTAGTGTGGTGGATTGGCAGTATAGGTAGAGGGTCTGACACCATGTTAGGGTGGTGGATTGGCAGTATTGGTAGAGGGTCTGATACCATGCTAGGTGGTGGATTGTTAGTATTGGTAGAGGGTCTGACACCATGTTAGGTGGTGGATTGGCAGTATAGGTAGAGGGTCTGACACCATGTTAGGGTGGTGAATTGGCAGTATTGGTAGAGGGTCTGACACCATGTTAGGGTGGCGGATTGGCAGTATTGGTTGAGGGTCTGACACCATGTTAGGGTGGCGGATTGGCAGTATTGGTAGAGGTTCTGACACCATGTTAGGGTGGTGGATTGGCAGTATTGGTAGAGGGTCTGATACCATGTTAGGGTGGTGGATTGGTAGTATAGGTAGTGGGTCTGACACGATTGTAGGGTGGTGTATTGGCAATATTGGTAGAGATCTGACACCATGTTAGGTGGTGGATTGGTAGTATTGGTAGAGGGTCTGACACCATGGTAGGTGGTGGATTGGTAGTATTGGTAGAGGGTCTGACACCATGTTAGGTGGTGGATTGGTAGTATTGGTAGAGGGTCTGACACCATGTTAGGGTGGAGGATTGGCAGTATTGGTAGAGGGTCTGACACCATGGTAGAGTGGTGGATTGGCAGTATTGTTAGAGGGTCCGGCACCATGTTAGGTGGTGGATTGGCAGTATTGGTAGAGGGTCAGACGCCATGGGTGGTGGATTGGCAGTATTGGTAGAGGGTCTGACACCATGTTAGGGTGGTGGATTGGTAGTATTGGTAGAGGGTCTGACACCATGGTAGGGGGTGGATTGGTAGTATAGGTAGAGGGTCTGACACAATGCTAGGGTGGCGGATTGGCAGTATTGGTAGAGGGTCTGACACCATGTTAGGGTGGTGGATTGGCAGTATTGGTAGAGAGTCTGACACCATTTTAGGGTGGCAGATTTGCAGTATTGGTAGAGGGTCTGACACCATGTTAGGGTGGTGGATTGGCAGTATTGGTAGAGGGTCTGATACCATGTTAGGGTGGTGGATTGGCAGTATTGGTAGAGGGTCTGACACCATGTTATGGTGGCGGATTGGCAGTATTGGTAGAGGGTCTGACACCATGTTACGGTGGTGGATTGGCAGTATTGGTAGAGGGTCTGACATCATGTTAGGGTGGTGGATTGGTAGTATAGGTAGAGGGTCTGACACCATGTTAGGGTGGTGGATTGGTAGTATTAGTAGAGGGTCTGACACCATGTTAGGTGGTGGATTGGTAGTATTGGTAGAGGGTCTGACACCATGGTAGGTGGTGGATTGGTAGTATTGGTAGAGGGTCTGACACCATGTTAGGTGGTGTATTGGTAGTATTGGTAGAGGGTCTGACACCATGTTAGGGTGGAGGATTGGCAGTATTGGGAGAGGGTCTGACACCATGTTAGGGTTGTGGATTGGCAGTATTGGTAGAGGGTCTGACACCATGTTAAGGTGGCAGATTGGCAGTATTGGTAGAGGGTCTGACACGATGTTAGGGTGGTGGATTGGCAGTATTGGTAGAGGGTCTGACATCATGTTAGGGTGGTGGATTGGTAGTATAGGTAGAGATTCTGACACCAAGGTAGGGTGGTGGATTGGCAATATTGGTAGAGGGTCTCACACCATGTTAGGGTGGCGGATTGGCAGTATTGGTAGAGGTTCTGACACCTTGTTAAGGTGGAGGATTGGCAATATTGGTATAGGGTCTGACACCATGGTAGGAGGTGGATTGGCAGTGTTTGTAGAGGGTCTGACACCATGGTAGAATGGTAGATTGGTAGTATTGGTAGAGGGTCTGACACCATGTTAGGGTGGTGGAGTGGTAGTATAGGTAGAGGGTCTGACACCATCTTAGGTGGTGGATTGGTAGTATTGGTAGATCCTCTGAAACCATGTTAGGGTGGTGGATTGGCAGTATTGGTAGAGGGTCTGACACAATGCTAGGGTGGTGGATTGGCAGTATTGTTAGAGGGGCTAACACCATGTTAGGTGGTGGATTGGCAGTATTGGTAGAGGGTCTGACACAATGCTAGGGTTGTGGATTGGCAGTATCGGTAGAGGGTCTGACACCATGTTAGGGTGGTGGATTGGCAGTATAGGTAGAGGGTCTGACACCATGTTAGGGTGGTGGATTGGTAGTATTGGTAGAGGGTCTGACACCATGGTAGGGGGTGGATTGGTAGTATAGGTAGAGGGTCTGAAACAATGCTAGGGTGGCGGATTGGCAGTATTGGTAGAGGGTCAGACACCATGTTAGGGTGGTGGATTTGCAGTATTGGTAGAGGGTCTGACACCATTTTAGGGTGGCGGATTGGCAGTATTGGTAGAGAGTCTGATAACCTTGTTAGGGTGGTGGATTGGCAGTATTGGTAGAGGGTCTGATACCATGTTAGGGTGGTGAATTGGCAGTATTGGTAGAGGGTCTGACACAATGTTAGGGTGGTGGATTGGCAGTATTGATAGAGGGTCTGATACCATGTTAGGGTGGCGGATTGGCAGCATTGGTAGAGGGTCTGACACCATGTTAGGGTGGTGGATGGGCAGTATTGGTAGAAGGTCTCACATTATTTTAGGGTGGTGGATTGGTAGTATAGGTAGAGGGTCTGACACCATGTTAGGGTGGAGGATTGGCAATATTGGTAGAGCTTCTGACACCATGGTAGGTGGTGGATTGGCAGAGTTTATAGAGGGTCTGACACCATGGTAGGCTGGTGGATTGGTAGTATTGGTAGAGGGTCTGACACCATGTTAGGGTGGTGGAGTGGTAGTATAGGTAGAGGGTCTGACACCATCTTAGGTGGTGGATTTGTAGTATTGGTAGAGGGTCTGACACCATCTTAGGTGGTGGATTGGCAGTATTGGTAGAGGGTCTGACACAATGCTAGGGTGGTGGATTGGCAGTATTGTTAGAGGGGCTAACACCATGTTAGGTGGTGGATTGGCAGTATTTGTAGAGGGTCTGACACAATGCTAGGGTTGTGGATTGGCAGTATTGGTAGAGGGGCTGACACCATTTTAGGTGGTGGATTGGCAGTATTGGTAGAGGGTCTAACACCATGTTAGGGTGGTGGATGGTAGTATAGGTAGAGGGTCTGACACCATGTTAGGGTGGTGGATTGGCAGTATTGGTAGAGGGTCTAACACCATGTTAGGGTGGTGGATGGTAGTATAGGTAGAGGGTCTGACACCAT
Source organism: Eledone cirrhosa (assembly GCA_964016885.1). NCBI lineage: Eukaryota > Metazoa > Mollusca > Cephalopoda > Octopoda > Eledonidae > Eledone > Eledone cirrhosa. The sequence goes on from OZ024740.1 coordinate 6,583,889, forward strand.
GTTAGGTGGTGGATTGGCAGTATTGGTAGAGGGCCTGACACAATGCTAGGGTGGTGGATTGGCAGTATTGGTAGAGGGTCTGACACCATGTTAGGTGGTGGATTAGCAGTACTGGTAGATGGTCAGACGCCATGGGTGGTGGATTGGCAGCATTGGTAGAGGGTCTGACACCATGTTAGGGTGGTGGTTTGGTAGTATTGGTAGAGGGTCTGACACCATGGTAGGGGGTGGATTGGTAGTATAGGTAGAGGGTCTGACACTATGCTAGGGTGGCGGATTGGCAGTATTGGTAGAGGGTCTGACACCATGTTAGGGTGGTGGATTGGCAGTATTGGTAGAGGGTCTGATATCATGTTAGGGTGGTTGATTGGTAGTATAGGTAGAGGGTCTGACACCATGGTAGGGTGGCAGATTGGCAGTATTGGTAGAGGGTCTGACACAATGTTAGGGTGGTGGATTGGCAGTATTGGTAGAGGGTCTGACATCATGTTAGGGTGGTGGATTGGTAGTATAGGTAGAGGTTTTGACACCATTGTAGGGTGGTGGATTGGCAATATTGGTAGAGGGTCTCACACCATGTTAGGGTGGCGGATTGGCAGTATTGGTAGAGGGTCTGACACCATGTTAGGGTGGAGGATTGGCAATATTGGTAGAGGTTCTGACACCATGGTAGGTGGTGGATTGGAAGTGTTTATAGAGGGTCTGACACCATGGTAGGCTGGTGGATTGGTAGTATTGGTAGAGGGTCTGACACCATGTTAGGGTGGTGGAGTGGTAGTATAGGTAGAGGGTCTGACACCATCTTAGGTGATGGATTGGTAGTATTGGTAGATCGTCTGACACCATGTTAGAGTGGTGGATTGGTAGTATAGGTAGAGGGTCTGACACCATCTTAGGTGGTGGATTGGCAGTATTGGTAGAGGGTCTGACACAATGCTAGGGTGGTGGATTGGCAGTATTGTTAGAGGGGCTAACACCATGTTAGGTGGTGGATTGGCAGTATTTGTAGAGGGTCTGACACAATGCTAGGGTTGTGGATTGGCAGTATTGGTAGAGGGGCTGACACCATTTTAGGTGGTGGATTGGCAGTATTGGTAGAGGGTCAGACGCCATGGGTGGTGGATTGGCATTATTGGTAGAGGGTCTGACACCATGTTAGGGTGGTGGATTGGCAGTATAGGTAGAGGGTCTGACACAATGCTAGGGTGGCGGATTGGCAGTATTGGTAGAGGGTCTGACACCATGTTAGGGTGGTGGATTTGCAGTATTGGTAGAGGGTCTGACACCATTTTAGGGTGGTGGATTGGCAGTATTGGTAGAGGGTCTGACATCATGTTAGGGTGGTGGATTGGTAGTATAGGTAGAGGGTCTGACACCATGGTAGGTGATGGATTGGTAGTTTTGGTAGAGGGTCTGACACCATGTTAGGTGGTGGATTGGTAGTATTAGTAGAGGGTCTGACACCATGTTAGGTGGTGGATTGGTAGTATTGGTAGAGGGTCTGACACCATGGTAGGGTGGTGGATTGGCAGTATAGGTAGAGGGTCTGACACCATGTTAGTGTGGTGGATTGGCAGTATAGGTAGAGGGTCTGACACCATGTTAGGGTGGTGGATTGGCAGTATTGGTAGAGGGTCTGATACCATGCTAGGTGGTGGATTGTTAGTATTGGTAGAGGGTCTGACACCATGTTAGGTGGTGGATTGGCAGTATAGGTAGAGGGTCTGACACCATGTTAGGGTGGTGAATTGGCAGTATTGGTAGAGGGTCTGACACCATGTTAGGGTGGCGGATTGGCAGTATTGGTTGAGGGTCTGACACCATGTTAGGGTGGCGGATTGGCAGTATTGGTAGAGGTTCTGACACCATGTTAGGGTGGTGGATTGGCAGTATTGGTAGAGGGTCTGATACCATGTTAGGGTGGTGGATTGGTAGTATAGGTAGTGGGTCTGACACGATTGTAGGGTGGTGTATTGGCAATATTGGTAGAGATCTGACACCATGTTAGGTGGTGGATTGGTAGTATTGGTAGAGGGTCTGACACCATGGTAGGTGGTGGATTGGTAGTATTGGTAGAGGGTCTGACACCATGTTAGGTGGTGGATTGGTAGTATTGGTAGAGGGTCTGACACCATGTTAGGGTGGAGGATTGGCAGTATTGGTAGAGGGTCTGACACCATGGTAGAGTGGTGGATTGGCAGTATTGTTAGAGGGTCCGGCACCATGTTAGGTGGTGGATTGGCAGTATTGGTAGAGGGTCAGACGCCATGGGTGGTGGATTGGCAGTATTGGTAGAGGGTCTGACACCATGTTAGGGTGGTGGATTGGTAGTATTGGTAGAGGGTCTGACACCATGGTAGGGGGTGGATTGGTAGTATAGGTAGAGGGTCTGACACAATGCTAGGGTGGCGGATTGGCAGTATTGGTAGAGGGTCTGACACCATGTTAGGGTGGTGGATTGGCAGTATTGGTAGAGAGTCTGACACCATTTTAGGGTGGCAGATTTGCAGTATTGGTAGAGGGTCTGACACCATGTTAGGGTGGTGGATTGGCAGTATTGGTAGAGGGTCTGATACCATGTTAGGGTGGTGGATTGGCAGTATTGGTAGAGGGTCTGACACCATGTTATGGTGGCGGATTGGCAGTATTGGTAGAGGGTCTGACACCATGTTACGGTGGTGGATTGGCAGTATTGGTAGAGGGTCTGACATCATGTTAGGGTGGTGGATTGGTAGTATAGGTAGAGGGTCTGACACCATGGTGGTGGTGGATTGGTAGTATTAGTAGAGGGTCTGACACCATGTTAGGTGGTGGATTGGTAGTATTGGTAGAGGGTCTGACACCATGGTAGGTGGTGGATTGGTAGTATTGGTAGAGGGTCTGACACCATGTTAGGTGGTGTATTGGTAGTATTGGTAGAGGGTCTGACACCATGTTAGGGTGGAGGATTGGCAGTATTGGGAGAGGGTCTGACACCATGTTAGGGTTGTGGATTGGCAGTATTGGTAGAGGGTCTGACACCATGTTAAGGTGGCAGATTGGCAGTATTGGTAGAGGGTCTGACACGATGTTAGGGTGGTGGATTGGCAGTATTGGTAGAGGGTCTGACATCATGTTAGGGTGGTGGATTGGTAGTATAGGTAGAGATTCTGACACCAAGGTAGGGTGGTGGATTGGCAATATTGGTAGAGGGTCTCACACCATGTTAGGGTGGCGGATTGGCAGTATTGGTAGAGGTTCTGACACCTTGTTAAGGTGGAGGATTGGCAATATTGGTATAGGGTCTGACACCATGGTAGGAGGTGGATTGGCAGTGTTTGTAGAGGGTCTGACACCATGGTAGAATGGTAGATTGGTAGTATTGGTAGAGGGTCTGACACCATGTTAGGGTGGTGGAGTGGTAGTATAGGTAGAGGGTCTGACACCATCTTAGGTGGTGGATTGGTAGTATTGGTAGATCCTCTGAAACCATGTTAGGGTGGTGGAGTGGTAGTATAGGTAGAGGGTCTGACACCATCTTAGGTGGTGGATTGGTAGTATTGGTAGAGGGTCTGACACCATGTTAGGTGGTGGATTGGCAGTATTGGTAGAGGGTCTGACACAATGCTAGGGTGGTGGATTGGCAGTATTGTTAGAGGGGCTAACACCATGTTAGGTGGTGGATTGGCAGTATTGGTAGAGGGTCTGACACAATGCTAGGGTTGTGGATTGGCAGTATCGGTAGAGGGTCTGACACCATGTTAGGGTGGTGGATTGGCAGTATAGGTAGAGGGTCTGACACCATGTTAGGGTGGTGGATTGGTAGTATTGGTAGAGGGTCTGACACCATGGTAGGGGGTGGATTGGTAGTATAGGTAGAGGGTCTGAAACAATGCTAGGGTGGCGGATTGGCAGTATTGGTAGAGGGTCAGACACCATGTTAGGGTGGTGGATTTGCAGTATTGGTAGAGGGTCTGACACCATTTTAGGGTGGCGGATTGGCAGTATTGGTAGAGAGTCTGATAACCTTGTTAGGGTGGTGGATTGGCAGTATTGGTAGAGGGTCTGATACCATGTTAGGGTGGTGAATTGGCAGTATTGGTAGAGGGTCTGACACAATGTTAGGGTGGTGGATTGGCAGTATTGATAGAGGGTCTGATACCATGTTAGGGTGGCGGATTGGCAGCATTGGTAGAGGGTCTGACACCATGTTAGGGTGGTGGATGGGCAGTATTGGTAGAAGGTCTCACATTATTTTAGGGTGGTGGATTGGTAGTATAGGTAGAGGGTCTGACACCATGGTAGGGTGGTGGATTGGCAATAATGGTAGAGGGTCTGACACCATGTTAGGTGGTGGATTGGTAGTATTAGTAGAGGGTCTGACACCATGGTAGGTGGTGGATTGGCAGTATTGGTAGAGGGTCTGACACCATGGTAGGGTGGTGGATTGGAAGTATTGATAGAGGGTCTGACACCATGTTATGTGGTGGATTGGTAGTATTGGTAGAGGGTCTGACACCATGTTAGGGTGGAGGATTGGCAGTATTTGTAGAGGGTCTGACACCATGGTAGGGTGGTGGATTGGAAGTATTGATAGAGGGTCTGACACCATGTTATGTGGTGGATTGGTAGTATTGGTAGAGGGTCTGACACCATGTTAGGGTGGAGGATTGGCAGTATTTGTAGAGGGTCTGACACCATGGTAGGGTGGTGGATTGGAAGTATTGATAGAGGGTCTGACACCATGTTAGGCGGTGGATTGGCAGTATTGGTAGAGGGTCAGACGCCATGGGTGGTGGATTGGCAGTATTAGTAGAGGTTCTGACACCATGTTAGGGTGGTGGACTGGTAGTATAGTTAGAGGGTCCGACACAATGTTAGGTGGTGGATTGGCAGTATTGGTAGAGGGTCTGACACCATGTTAGGTGGTGGATTGGTAGTATTGGTAGAGGGTCTGACACCATGTTAGGTGGTGGATTGGCAGTATTGGTAGAGGGTCTGACACCATGTTAGGGTGGTGGATTGGCAGTATTGGTAGAGGGTCTGACACCATTTTACGGTGGCGGATTGGCAGTATTGGTAGAGGGTCTGACACCATGTTAGGGTGGTGGATTGGCAGTATTGGTAGCGGGTCTGACACCATGCTAGGGTGGTGGATTGGCAGTATTGTTAGAGGGTCTGACACCATGTTAGGTGGGGGATTGGCAGTATTGGTAGAGGGTCTGACACCATGGTAGAGTGGTAGATTGGCAGTATTGGTAGAGGGTCTGACACAATGCTAGGGTGGTGGATTGGCAGTAATGGTAGAGGGGCTGACACCATGTTAGGTGGTGGATTGGCAGTATTGGTAGAGGGTTTGACACAATGCTAGGGTGGTGGATTGGCAGTATAGTTAGAGGGTCTGACACCATGTTAGGGTGGTGGATTGGTAGTATTGGTAGAGGGTCTGACACCATGGTAGGGGTGGATTGGTAGTATAGGTAGAGGGTCTGACACAATGCTAGGGTGGCGGATTGGCAGTATTGGTAGAGGGTCTGACACATGTTAGGGTGGTGGATTGGCAGTATTGGTAGAGGGTCTGACACCATGTTAGGGTGGCGGATTGGCAGTATTGGTAGAGGGTCTGACACCATGTTAGGGTGGTGGATTTGCAGTATTGGTAGAGGGTCTGATACCATGTTAGGTGGTGGATTGGCAGTATTGGTAGAGGGTCTGACACCATGTTATGTGGCGGATTGGCAGTATTGGTAGAGGGTCTGACACCATGTTAGGGTGGTGGATTGGCAGTATTGGTAGAGGGTCTGACACCATGTTAGGGTGGTGGATTGGCAGTATAGGTAGAGGGTCTGACACCATGTTAGGGTGGTGGATTGGTAGTATAGGTAGAGGGTCTGACACAATGCTAGGGTGGCGGATTGGCAGTATTGGTAGAGGGTCTGACACCATGTTAGGTGGTGGATTGGCAGTATTGGTAGAGGGTCTGACACCATGTTAGGGTGGTGGATTGGCAGTATTGGTAGCGGGTCTGACACCATGTTAGAGTGGTGGATTAGTAGTATAGGTAGAGGGTCTGACACCATGGTAGGGTGGTGGATTGGCAGTATAGGTAGAGGGTCTGACACCATGTTAGGGTGGCGGATTGGCAGTATTGGTAGAGGGTCTGACACCATGCTAGGGTGGTGGATTGGCAGTATTGGTAGAGGGTCTGACACCATGTTAGGGTGGTGGATTGGCAGTATTGGTAGAGGGTCTGCCACCATGCTAGGGTGGTGGATTGGCAGTATTGGTAGAGGGTCTGACACCATGTTAGGGTGGTGGATTGGCAGTATTGGTAGAGGGTCTGACATCATGCTAGGTGGTGGATTGTTAGTATTGGTAGAGGGTCTGACACCATGTTAGGTGGTGGATTGGCAGTATAGGTAGAGGTTCTGACACAATGCTAGGGTGGCGGATTGGCAGTATTGGTAGAGGGTCTGACACAATGCTAGGGTGGCGGATTAGCAGTATTGGTAGAGGGTCTGACACCATATTAGGTGGTGGATTGGTAGTATTGGTAGAGGGTCTGACACCATGTTAGGTGGTGGATTGGCAGTATTGGTAGAGGGTCTGACACCATGTTAGGGTGGTGGATTGGCAGTATTGGTAGCGGGTCTGACACCATGTTAGAGTGGTGGATTAGTAGTATAGGTAGAGGGTCTGACACCATGGTAGGGTGGTGGATTGGTAGTATAGGTAGAGGGTCTGACACCATGTTAGGGTGGCGGATTGGCAGTATTGGTAGAGGGTCTGACACCATGCTAGGGTGGTGGATTGGCAGTATTGGTAGAGGGTCTGACACCATGTTAGGGTGGTGGATTGGCAGTATTGGTAGAGGGTCTGCCACCATGCTAGGGTGGTGGATTGGCAGTATTGGTAGAGGGTCTGACACCATGTTAGGGTGGTGGATTGGCAGTATTGGTAGAGGGTCTGACATCATGTTAGGTGGTGGATTGTTAGTATTGGTAGAGGGTCTGACACCATGTTAGGTGGTGGATTGGCAGTATAGGTAGAGGTTCTGACACAATGCTAGGGTGGCGGATTGGCAGTATTGGTAGAGGGTCTGACACCATGTTAGGGTGGTGGATTGGTAGTATAGGTAGAGGGTCTGACACCATTGTAGGGTGGTGGATTGGCAATATTGGTAGAGATCTGACACCATGTTAGGGTGGTGGATTGGCAGTATTGGTAGAGGGTCTGATACCATGTTAGGGTGGTGGATTGGCAGTATTGGTAGAGGGTCTGACACCATTGTAGGGTGGTGGATTGGCAGTATTGTTAGAGGTTCTGGCACCATGTTAGGTGGTGGATTGGCAGTATTGGTAGAGGGTCTGACACCATGTTAGGGTGGTGGATTGGCAGTATTGGTAGAGGGTCTGACACCATGGTAGGGGGTGGATTGGTAGTATAGGTAGAGGGTCTGACACAATGCTAGGGTGGCGGATTGGCAGTATTGGTAGAGGGTCTGACACCATGTTAGGGTGGTGGATTGGCAGTATTGGTAGAGGGTCTGATACCATGTTAGGGTGGTGGATTGGCAGTATTGGTAGAGGGTCTGACACCATGTTAGGGTAGCGGATTGGCAGTATTGGTAGAGGGTCTGACACCATGTTACGGTGGTGGATTGGCAGTATTGGTAGAGGGTCTGATATCATGTTAGGGTGGTTGATTGGTAGTATAGGTAGAGGGTCTGACACCATGGTAGGGTGGCAGATTGGCAGTATTGGTAGAGGGTCTGACACAATGTTAGGGTGGTGGATTGGCAGTATTGTTAGAGGGTCTGACATCATGTTAGGGTGGTGGATTGGTAGTATAGGTAGAGGTTTTGACACCATTGTAGGGTGGTGGATTGGCAATATTGGTAGAGGGTCTCACACCATGTTAGGGTGGCGGATTGGCAATATTGGTAGAGGTTCTGACACCATGGTAGGTGGTGGATTGGCAGTGTTTATAGAGGGTCTGACACCATGGTAGGCTGGTGGATTGGTAGTATTGGTAGAGGGTCTGACACCATGTTAGGGTGGTGGAGTGGTAGTATAGGCAGAGGGTCTGACACCATCTTAGGTGGTGGATTGGTAGTATTGGTAGATCGTCTGACACCATGTTAGGGTGGTGGATTGGTAGTATAGGTAGAGGGTCTGAGACCATCTTAGGTGTTGGATTGGTAGTATTGGTAGAGGGTCTGACACCATCTTAGGTGGTGGATTGGCAGTATTGGTAGAGGGTCTGACACAATGCTAGGGTGGTGGATTGGCAGTATTGTTAGAGGGGCTAACACCATGTTAGGTGGTGGATTGGCAGTATTTGTAGAGGGTCTGACACAATGCTAGGGTTGTGGATTGGCAGTATTGGTAGAGGGGCTGACACCATTTTAGGTGGTGGATTGGCAGTATTGGTAGAGGGTCAGACGCCATGGGTGGTGGATTGGCATTATTGGTAGAGGGTCTGACACCATGTTAGGGTGGTGGATTGGCAGTATAGGTAGAGGGTCTGACACCATGTTAGGGTGGTGGATTGGTAGTATAGGTAGAGGGTCTGACACAATGCTAGGGTGGCGGATTGGCAGTATTGGTAGAGGGTCTGACACCATGTTAGGGTGGTGGATTGGTAGTATTGGTAGAGGGTCTGACACCATGGTAGGGGGTGGATTGGTAGTATAGGTAGAGGGTCTGACACAATGCTAGGGTGGCGGATTGGCAGTATTGGTAGAGGGTCTGACACCATGTTAGGGTGGTGGATTGGCAGTATTGGTAGAGGGTCTGATACCATGTTAGGGTGGTGGATTGGCAGTATTGGTAGAGGGTCTGACACCATGTTAGGGTAGCGGATTGGCAGTATTGGTAGAGGGTCTGACACCATGTTACGGTGGTGGATTGGCAGTATTGGTAGAGGGTCAGATATCATGTTAGGGTGGTTGATTGGTAGTATAGGTAGAGGGTCTGACACCATGGTAGGGTGGCAGATTGGCAGTATTGGTAGAGGGTCTGACACAATGTTAGGGTGGTGGATTGGCAGTATTGGTAGAGGGTCTGACATCATGTTAGGGTGGTGGATTGGTAGTATAGGTAGAGGTTTTGACACCATTGTAGGGTGGTGGATTGGCTATATTGGTAGAGGGTCTCACACCATGTTAGGGTGGGGGATTGGCAATATTGGTAGAGGTTCTGACACCATGGTAGGTGGTGGATTGGCAGTATTGGTAGAGGGTCTGACACCATGTTAGGGTGGCGGATTGGCAGTATTGGTAGAGGGTCTGACACCATGTTAGGGTGGTGGATTTGCAGTATTGGTAGAGGGTCTGATACCATGTTAGGTGGTGGATTGGCAGTATTGGTAGAGGGTCTGACACCATGTTATGTGGCGGATTGGCAGTATTGGTAGAGGGTCTGACACCATGTTAGGGTGGTGGATTGGCAGTATTGGTAGAGGGTCTGACACCATGTTAGGGTGGTGGATTGGCAGTATAGGTAGAGGGTCTGACACCATGTTAGGGTGGTGGATTGGTAGTATAGGTAGAGGGTCTGACACAATGCTAGGGTGGCGGATTGGCAGTATTGGTAGAGGGTCTGACACCATGTTAGGTGGTGGATTGGCAGTATTGGTAGAGGGTCTGACACCATGTTAGGGTGGTGGATTGGCAGTATTGGTAGCGGGTCTGACACCATGTTAGAGTGGTGGATTAGTAGTATAGGTAGAGGGTCTGACACCATGGTAGGGTGGTGGATTGGCAGTATAGGTAGAGGGTCTGACACCATGTTAGGGTGGCGGATTGGCAGTATTGGTAGAGGGTCTGACACCATGCTAGGGTGGTGGATTGGCAGTATTGGTAGAGGGTCTGACACCATGTTAGGGTGGTGGATTGGCAGTATTGGTAGAGGGTCTGCCACCATGCTAGGGTGGTGGATTGGCAGTATTGGTAGAGGGTCTGACACCATGTTAGGGTGGTGGATTGGCAGTATTGGTAGAGGGTCTGACATCATGCTAGGTGGTGGATTGTTAGTATTGGTAGAGGGTCTGACACCATGTTAGGTGGTGGATTGGCAGTATAGGTAGAGGTTCTGACACAATGCTAGGGTGGCGGATTGGCAGTATTGGTAGAGGGTCTGACACCATGTTAGGGTGGTGGATTGGTAGTATAGGTAGAGGGTCTGACACCATTGTAGGGTGGTGGATTGGCAATATTGGTAGAGATCTGACACCATGTTAGGGTGGTGGATTGGCAGTATTGGTAGAGGGTCTGATACCATGTTAGGGTGGTGGATTGGCAGTATTGGTAGAGGGTCTGAGACCATTGTAGGGTGGTGGATTGGCAGTATTGTTAGAGGTTCTGGCACCATGTTAGGTGGTGGATTGGCAGTATTGGTAGAGGGTCTGACACCATGTTAGGGTGGTGGATTGGCAGTATTGGTAGAGGGTCTGACACCATGGTAGGGGGTGGATTGGTAGTATAGGTAGAGGGTCTGACACAATGCTAGGGTGGCGGATTGGCAGTATTGGTAGAGGGTCTGACACCATGTTAGGGTGGTGGATTGGCAGTATTGGTAGAGGGTCTGATACCATGTTAGGGTGGTGGATTGGCAGTATTGGTAGAGGGTCTGACACCATGTTAGGGTAGCGGATTGGCAGTATTGGTAGAGGGTCTGACACCATGTTACGGTGGTGGATTGGCAGTATTGGTAGAGGATCTGATATCATGTTAGGGTGGTTGATTGGTAGTATAGGTAGAGGGTCTGACACCATGGTAGGGTGGCAGATTGGCAGTATTGGTAGAGGGTCTGACACAATGTTAGGGTGGTGGATTGGCAGTATTGGTAGAGGGTCTGACATCATGTTAGGGTGGTGGATTGGTAGTATAGGTAGAGGTTTTGACACCATTGTAGGGTGGTGGATTGGCAATATTGGTAGAGGGTCTCACACCATGTTAGGGTGGCGGATTGGCAATATTGGTAGAGGTTCTGACACCATGGTAGGTGGTGGATTGGCAGTGTTTATAGAGGGTCTGACACCATGGTAGGCTGGTGGATTGGTAGTATTGGTAGAGGGTCTGACACCATGTTAGGGTGGTGGAGTGGTAGTATAGGCAGAGGGTCTGACACCATCTTAGGTGGTGGATTGGTAGTATTGGTAGATCGTCTGACACCATGTTAGGGTGGTGGATTGGTAGTATATGTAGAGCGTCTGAGACCATCTTAGGTGTTGGATTGGTAGTATTGGTAGAGGGTCTGACACCATCTTAGGTGGTGGATTGACAGTATTGGTAGAGGGTCTGACACAATGCTAGGGTGGTGGATTGGCAGTATTGTTAGAGGGGCTAACACCATGTTAGGTGGTGGATTGGCAGTATTTGTAGAGGGCCTGACACAATGCTAGGGTTGTGGATTGGCAGTATTGGTAGAGGGGCTGACACCATGTTAGGTAGTGGATTGGTAGTATTGGTAGAGGGTCTGACACCATGGTAGGTGGTGGATTGGTAGTATTGGTAGAGGGTCTGACACCATGTTAGGTGGTGTATTGGTAGTATTGGTAGAGGGTCTGACACCATGTTAGGGTGGTGGATTGGCAGTATTGGTAGAGGGTCTGATACCATGTCAGGGTGGTGGATTGGTAGTATAGGTAGAGGGTCTGACACCATTGTAGGGTGGTGGATTGGCAATATTGTTAGAGATCTGACACCATGTTAGGTGGTGGATTGGTAGTATTGGTAGAGGGTCTGACACCATGTTAGGGTGGATGATTGGCAGTATTGGTAGAGGGTCTGACACCATGGTAGGGTGGTGGATTGGCAGTATTGTTAGAGGTTCTGGCACCATGTTAGGTGGTGGATTGGCAGTATTGGTAGAGGGTCAGACGCCATGGGTGGTGGATTGGAAGTATTGGTAGAGGGTCTAACACCATGTTAGGGTGGTGGATGGTAGTATAGGTAGAGGGTCTGACACCATGTTAGGTGGTGGATTGGCAGTATTTGTAGAGGGCCTGATACAATGCTAGGGTGGTGGATTGGCAGTATTGGTAGAGGGTCTGACACCATGTTAGGTGGTGGATTAGCAGTATTGGTAGATGGTCAGACGCCATGGGTGGTGGATTGGCAGCATTGGTAGAGGGTCTGACACCATGTTAGGGTGGTGGATTGGTAGTATTGGTAGAGGGTCTGACACCATGGTAGGGGGTGGATTGGTAGTATAGGTAGAGGGTCTGACACAATGCTAGGGTGGCGGATTGGCAGTATTGGTAGAGGGTCTGACACCATGTTAGGGTGGTGGATTGGCAGTATTGGTAGAGGGTCTGATACCATGTTAGGGTGGTGGATTGGCAGTATTGGTAGAGGGTCTGACACCATGTTAGGGTGGCGGATTGGCAGTATTGGTAGAGGGTCTGACACCATGTTACGGTGGTGGATTGGCAGTATTGGTAGAGGGTCTGATATCATGTTAGGGTGGTTGATTGGTAGTATAGGTAGAGGGTCTGACACCATGGTAGGGTGGCAGATTGGCAGTATTGGTAGAGGGTCTGACACAATGTTAGGGTGGTGGATTGGCAGTATTGGTAGAGGGTCTGACATCATGTTAGGGTGGTGGATTGGTAGTATAGGTAGAGGTTTTGACACCATTGTAGGGTGGTGGATTGGCAATATTGGTAGAGGGTCTCACACCATGTTAGGGTGGCGGATTGGCAATATTGGTAGAGGTTCTGACACCATGGTAGGTGGTGGATTGGCAGTGTTTATAGAGGGTCTGACACCATGGTAGGCTGGTGGATTGGTAGTATTGGTAGAGGGTCTGACACCATGTTAGGGTGGTGGAGTGGTAGTATAGGCAGAGGGTCTGACACCATCTTAGGTGGTGGATTGGTAGTATTGGTAGATCGTCTGACACCATGTTAGGGTGGTGGATTGGTAGTATAGGTAGAGGGTCTGAGACCATCTTAGGTGTTGGATTGGTAGTATTGGTAGAGGGTCTGACACCATCTTAGGTGGTGGATTGACAGTATTGGTAGAGGGTCTGACACAATGCTAGGGTGGTGGATTGGCAGTATTGTTAGAGGGGCTAACACCATGTTAGGTCGTGGATTGGCAGTATTTGTAGAGGGCCTGACACAATGCTAGGGTTGTGGATTGGCAGTATTGGTAGAGGGGCTGACACCATTTTAGGTGGTGGATTGGCAGTATTGGTAGAGGGTCAGACGCCATGGGTGGTGGATTGGCATTATTGGTAGAGGGTCTGACACCATGTTAGGGTGGTGGATTGGCAGTATAGGTAGAGGGTCTGACACCATGTTGGGGTGGTGGATTGGTAGTATTGGTAGAGGGTCTGACACCATGTTAGGTGGTGGATTGGCAGTATAGGTAGAGGGTCTGACACAATGCTAGGGTGGCGGATTGGCAGTATTGGTAGAGGGTCTGACACCATGTTAGGTGGTGGATTGGCAGTATTGGTAGAGGGTCTGACACCATGTTAGGGTGGTGGATTGGCAGTATTGGTAGCGGGTCTGACACCATGTTAGAGTGGTGGATTAGTTGTATAGGTAGAGGGTCTGACACCATGGTAGGGTGGTGGATTGGCAGTATAGGTAGAGGGTCTGACACCATGTTAGGGTGGCGGATTGGCAGTATTGGTAGAGGGTCTGACACCATGCTAGGGTGGTGGATTGGCAGTATTGGTAGAGGGTCTGACACCATGTTAGGGTGGTGGATTGGCAGTATTGGTAGAGGGTCTGCCACCATGCTAGGGTGGTGGATTGGCAGTATTGGTAGAGGGTCTGACACCATGTTAGGGTGGTGGATTGGCAGTATTGGTAGAGGGTCTGACATCATGCTAGGTGGTGGATTGTTAGTATTGGTAGAGGGTCTGACACCATGTTAGGTGGTGGATTGGCAGTATAGGTAGAGGTTCTGACACAATGCTAGGGTGGCCGATTGGCAGTATTGGTAGAGGGTCTGACACCATGTTAGGGTGGTGGATTGGCAGTATTGGTAGCGGGTCTGACACCATGTTAGGATGGCGGATTGGCAGTATTGGTAGAGGGTCTGACACCATGTTAGGGTGGTGGATTGGCAGTATTGGTAGAGGGTCTGATACCATGTTAGGTTGGTGGATTGGTAGTATAGGTAGAGGGTCTGACACCATTGTAGGGTGGTGGATTGGCAATATTGGTAGAGACCTGACACCATGTTAGGTGGTGGATTGGTAGTATTGGTAGTGGGTCTGACACCATGTTAGGGTGGAGGATTGGCAGTATTGGTAGAGGGTCTGACACCATGGTAGGGTGGTGGATTGGCAGTAGTGTTAGAGGTTCTGGCACCATGTTAGGTGGTGGATTGGCAGTATTGGTAGAGGGTCAGACGTCATGGGTGGTGGATTGGAAGTATTGGTAGAGGGTCTAACACCATGTTAGGGTGGTGGATGGTAGTATAGGTAGAGGGTCTGACACCATGTTAGGTGGTGGATTGGCAGTATTGGTAGAGGGCCTGACACAATGCTAGGGTGGTGGATTGGCAGTATTGGTAGAGGGTCTGACACCATGTTAGGTGGTGGATTAGCAGTATTGGTAGATGATCAGACGCCATGGGTGGTGGATTGGCAGCATTGGTAGAGGGTCTGACACCATGTTAGGGTGGTGGATTGGTAATATTGGTAGAGGGTCTGACACCATGGTAGGGGGTGGATTGGTAGTATAGGTAGAGGGTCTGACACAATGCTAGGGTGGCGGATTGGCAGTATTGGTAGAGGGTCTGACACCATGTTAGGGTGGTGGATTGGCAGTATTGGTAGAGGGTCTGACATCATGCTAGGTGGTGGATTGTTAGTATTGGTAGAGGGTCTGACACCATGTTAGGTGGTGGATTGGCAGTATAGGTAGAGGTTCTGACACAATGCTAGGGTGGCCGATTGGCAGTATTGGTAGAGGGTCTGACACCATGTTAGGGTGGTGGATTGGCAGTATTGGTAGCGGGTCTGACACCATGTTAGGATGGCGGATTGGCAGTATTGGTAGAGGGTCTGACACCATGTTAGGGTGGTGGATTGGCAGTATTGGTAGAGGGTCTGATACCATGTTAGGTTGGTGGATTGGTAGTATAGGTAGAGGGTCTGACACCATTGTAGGGTGGTGGATTGGCAATATTGGTAGAGACCTGACACCATGTTAGGTGGTGGATTGGTAGTATTGGTAGAGGGTCTGACACCATGTTAGGGTGGAGGATTGGCAGTATTGGTAGAGGGTCTGACACCATGGTAGGGTGGTGGATTGGCAGTATTGTTAGAGGTTCTGGCACCATGTTAGGTGGTGGATTGGCAGTATTGGTAGAGGGTCAGACGTCATGGGTGGTGGATTGGAAGTATTGGTAGAGGGTCTAACACCATGTTAGGGTGGTGGATGGTAGTATAGGTAGAGGGTCTGACACCATGTTAGGTGGTGGATTGGCAGTATTGGTAGAGGGCCTGACACAATGCTAGGGTGGTGGATTGGCAGTATTGGTAGAGGGTCTGACACCATGTTAGGTGGTGGATTAGCAGTATTGGTAGATGATCAGACGCCATGGGTGGTGGATTGGCAGCATTGGTAGAGGGTCTGACACCATGTTAGGGTGGTGGATTGGTAATATTGGTAGAGGGTCTGACACCATGGTAGGGGGTGGATTGGTAGTATAGGTAGAGGGTCTGACACAATGCTAGGGTGGCGGATTGGCAGTATTGGTAGAGGGTCTGACACCATGTTAGGGTGGTGGATTGGCAGTATTGGTAGAGGGTCTGATACCATGTTAGGGTGGTGGATTGGCAGTATTGGTAGAGGGTCTGACACCATGTTAGGGTGGCTGATTGGCAGTATTGGTAGAGGGTCTGACACCATGTTACGGTGGTGGATTGGCAGTATTGGTAGAGGGTCTGATATCATGTTAGGGTGGTTGATTGGTAGTATAGGTAGAGGGTCTGACACCATGGTAGGGTGGCAGATTGGCAGTATTGGTAGAGGGTCTGACACAATGTTAGGGTGGTGGATTGGCAGTATTGGTAGAGGGTCTGACATCATGTTAGGGTGGTGGATTGGTAGTATAGGTAGAGGTTTTGACACCATTGTAGGGTGGTGGATTGGCAATATTGGTAGAGGGTCTCACACCATGTTAGGGTGGCGGATTGGCAATATTGGTAGAGGTTCTGACACCATGGTAGGTGGTGGATTGGCAGTTCTTATAGAGGGTCTGACACCATGGTAGGCTGGTGGATTGGTAGTATTGGTAGAGGGTCTGACACCATGTTAGGGTGGTGGAGTGGTAGTATAGGCAGAGGGTCTGACACCATCTTAGGTGGTGGATTGGTAGTATTGGTAGATCGTCTGACACCATGTTAGGGTGGTGGATTGGTAGTATAGGTAGAGGGTCTGAGACCATCTTAGGTGTTGGATTGGTAGTATTGGTAGAGGGTCTGACACCATCTTAGGTGGTGGATTGGCAGTATTGGTAGAGGGTCTGACACAATGCTAGGGTGGTGGATTGGCAGTATTGTTAGAGGGGCTAACACCATGTTAGGTGGTGGATTGGCAGTATTTGTAGAGGGTCTGACACAATGCTAGGGTTGTGGATTGGCAGTATTGGTAGAGGGGCTGACACCATTTTAGGTGGTGGATTGGCAGTATTGGTAGAGGGTCAGACGCCATGGGTGGTGGATTGGCATTATTGGTAGAGGGTCTGACACCATGTTAGGGTGGTGGATTGGCAGTATAGGTAGAGGGTCTGACACCATGTTAGGGTGGTGGATTGGTAGTATAGGTAGAGGGTCTGACACAATGCTAGGGTGGCGGATTGGCAGTATTGGTAGAGGGTCTGACACCATGTTAGGTGGTGGATTGGCAGTATGGGTAGAGGGTCTGACACCATGTTAGGGTGGTGGATTGGCAGTATTGGTAGCGGGTCTGACACCATGTTAGAGTGGTGGATTAGTAGTATAGGTAGAGGGTCTGCCACCATGGTAGGGTGGTGGATTGGCAGTATAGGTAGAGGGTCTGACACCATGTTAGGGTGGCGGATTGGCAGTATTGGTAGAGGGTCTGACACCATGCTAGGGTGGTGGATTGGCAGTATTGGTAGAGGGTCTGACACCATGTTAGGGTGGTGGATTGGCAGTATTGGTAGAGGGTCTGCCACCATGCTAGGGTGGTGGATTGGCAGTATTGGTAGAGGGTCTGACACCATGTTAGGGTGGTGGATTGGCAGTATTGGTAGAGGGTCTGACATCATGCTAGGTGGTGGATTGTTAGTATTGGTAGAGGGTCTGACACCATGTTAGGTGGTGGATTGGCAGTATAGGTAGAGGTTCTGACACAATGCTAGGGTGGCGGATTGGCAGTATTGGTAGAGGGTCTGACACCATGTTAGGGTGGTGGATTGGCAGTATTGGTAGAGGGTCTGACACCATGTTAGGGTGGCGGATTGGCAGTATTGGTAGAGGGTCTGACACCATGTTAGGGTGGTGGATTGGCAGTATTGGTAAAGGGTCTGATACCATGTTAGGGTGGTGGATTGGTAGTATAGGTAGAGGGTCTGACACCATTGTAGGGTGGTGGATTGGCAATATTGGTAGAGGGTCTGACACCATGGTAGGGTGGTGGATCGGCAGTATTGTTAGAGGTTCTGGCACCATGTTAGGTGGTGGATTGGTAGTATTGGTAGAGGGTCTGACACCATGTTAGGGTGGAGGATTGGCAGTATTGGTAGAGGGTCTGACACCATGGTAGGGTGGTGGATTGGCAGTATTGTTAGAGGTTCTGGCACCATGTTAGGTGGTGGATTGGCAGTATTGGTAGAGGGTCAGACGCCATGGGTGGTGGATTGGAAGTATTGGTAGAGGGTCTAACACCATGTTAGGGTGGTGGATGGTAGCATAGGTAGAGGGTCTGACACCATGTTAGGTGGTGGATTGGCAGTATTGGTAGAGGGCCTGACACAATGCTAGGGTGGTGGATTGGCAGTATTGGTAGAGGGTCTGACACCATGTTAGGTGGTGGATTAGCAGTATTGGTAGATGGTCAGACGCCATGGGTGGTGGATTGGCAGCATTGGTAGAGGGTCTGACACCATGTTAGGGTGGTGGATTGGTAGTATTGGTAGAGGGTCTGACACCATGGTAGGGGGTGGATTGGTAGTATAGGTAGAGGGTCTGACAAAATGCTAGGGTGGCGGATTGGCAGTATTGGTAGAGGGTCTGACACCATGTTAGGGTGGTGGATTGGCAGTATTGGTAGAGGGTCTGATACCATGTTAGGGTGGTGGATTGGCAGTATTGGTAGAGGGTCTGACACCATGTTAGGGTGGCGGATTGGCAGTATTGGTAGAGGGTCTGACACCATGTTACGGTGGTGGATTGGCAGTATTGGTAGAGGGTCTGATATCATGTTAGGGTGGTTGATTGGTAGTATAGGTAGAGGGTCTGACACCATGGTAGGGTGGCAGATTGGCAGTATTGGTAGAGGGTCTGACACAATGTTAGGGTGGTGGATTGGCAGTATTGGTAGAGGGTCTGACATCATGTTAGGGTGGTGGATTGGTAGTATAGGTAGAGGTTTTGACAACATTGTAGGGTGGCGGATTGGCAATATTGGTAGAGGTTCTGACACCATGGTAGGTGGTGGATTGGCAGTGTTTATAGAGGGTCTGACACCATGGTAGGCTGGTGGATTGGTAGTATTGGTAGAGGGTCTGACACCATGTTAGGGTGGTGGAGTGGTAGTATAGGCAGAGGGTCTGACACCATCTTAGGTGGTGGATTGGTAGTATTGGTAGATCGTCTGACACCATGTTAGGGTGGTGGATTGGTAGTATAGGTAGAGGGTCTGAGACCATCTTAGGTGTTGGATTGGTAGTATTGGTAGAGGGTCTGACACCATCTTAGGTGGTGGATTGGCAGTATTGGTAGAGGGTCTGACACAATGCTAGGGTGGTGGATTGGCAGTATTGTTAGAGGGGCTAACACCATGTTAGGTGGTGGATTGGCAGTATTTGTAGAGGGTCTGACACAATGCTAGGGTTGCGGATTGGCAGTATTGGTAGAGGGGCTGACACCATTTTAGGTGGTGGATTGGCAGTATTGGTAGAGGGTCAGACGCCATGGGTGGTGGATTGGCATTATTGGTAGAGGGTCTGACACCATGTTAGGGTGGTGGATTGGCAGTATAGGTAGAGGGTCTGACACCATGTTAGGGTGGTGGATTGGTAGTATAGGTAGAGGGTCTGACACAATGCTAGGGTGGCGGATTGGCAGTATTGGTAGAGGGTCTGACACCATGTTAGGGTGGTGGATTTGCAGTGTTGGTAGAGGGTCTGACACCATTTTAGGGTGGTGGATTGGCAGTATTGGTAGAGGGTCTGACACCATGTTAGGGTGGTGGATTGGCAGTATTGGTAGAGGGTCTGACACCATGTTAGGTGGTGGATTGGTAGTATTGGTAGAGGGTCTGACACCATGGTAGGGTGGTGGATTGGCAGTATAGGTAGAGGGTCTGACACCATGTTAGGGTGGTGGATTGGCAGTATAGGTAGAGGGTCTGACACCATGTTAGGGTGGTGGATTGGCAGTATTGGTAGAGGGTCTGATACCATGCTAGGTGGTGGATTCTTAGTATTGGTAGAGGGTCTGACACCATGTTAGGTGGTGGATTGGCAGTATAGGTAGAGGGTCTGACACCATGTTAGGGTGGCGGATTGGCAGTATTGGTAGAGGGACTGACACCATGTTAGGGTGGCGGGTTGGCAGTATTGGTAGAGGGTCTGACACCATTTTAGGGTGGTGGATTGGCAGTATTGGTAGAGGGTCTGATACCATGTTAGGGTGGTGGATTGGTAGTATAGGTAGTGGGTCTGACACGATTGTAGGGTGGTGGATTGGCAATATTGGTAGAGATCTGACACCATGTTAGGTGGTGGATTGGTAGTATTGGTAGAGGGTCTGACACCATGGTAGGTGGTGGATTGGTAGTATTGGTAGAGGGTCTGACACCATGTTAGGTGGTGGATTGGTAGTATTGGTAGAGGGTCTGACACCATGTTAGGGTGGAGGATTGGCAGTATTGGTAGAGGGTCTGACACCATGGTAGAGTGGTGGATTGGCAGTATTGTTAGAGGGTCAGACGCCGTGGGTGGTGGATTGGCAGTATTGGTAGAGGGTCTGACACCATGTTAGGGTGGTGGATTGGTAGTATTGGTAGAGGGTCTGACACCATGGTAGGGGGTGGATTGGTAGTATAGGTAGAGGGTCTGACACAATGCAATGGTGGCGGATTGGCAGTATTGGTAGAGGGTCTGACACCATTTTAGGGTGGCAGATTTGCAGTATTAGTAGAGGGTTTGACACCATGTTAGGGTGGTGGATTGGCAGTATTGGTAGAGGGTCTGATACCATGTTAGGGTGGTGGATTGGCAGTATTGGTAGAGGGTCTGACACCATGTTATGGTGGCGGATTGGCAGTATTGGTAGAGGGTCTGACACCATGTTAGGGTGGTGGATTGGTAGTATTGGTAGAGGGTCTGACATCATGTTAGGGTGGTGGATTGGTAGTATAGGTAGAGGGTCTGACACCATGGTAGGGTGGTGGATTGGCATTATTGGTAGAGGGTCTGAGACCATGTTAGGTGGTGGATTGGTAGTATTAATAGAGGGTCTGACACCATGTTAGGTGGTGGATTGGTAGTATTGGTAGAGGGTCTGACACCATGGTAGGTGGTGGATTGGTAGTATTGGTAGAGGGTCTGACACCATGTTAGGTGGTGTATTGGTAGTATTGGTAGAGGGTCTGACACCATGTTAGGGTGGTGGATTGGCAGTATTGGTAGAGGGTCTGATACCATGTTAGGGTGGTGGATTGGCAGTATTGGTAAAGGGTCTGACACCATTGTAGGGTGGTGGATTGGCAATATTGGTAGAGATCTGACACCATGTTAGGTGGTGGATTGGTAGTATTGGTAGAGGGTCTGACACCATGTTAGGGTGGAGGATTGGCAGTATTGGTAGAGGGTCTGACACCATGGTAGGGTGGTGGATTGGCAGTATTGTTAGAGGTTCTGGCACCATGTTAGGTGGTGGATTGGCAGTATTGGTAGAGGGTCAGACGCCATGGGTGGTGGATTGGAAGTATTGGTAGAGGGTCTAACACCATGTTAGGGTGGTGGATGGTAGTATAGGTAGAGGGTCTGACACCATGTTAGGTGGTGGATTGGCAGTATTGGTAGAGGGTCTGACACCATGTTAGGTGGTGGATTGGCAGTATTGGTAGAGGGTCTGACACCATGTTAGGTGGTGGATTGGCAGCATTGGTAGAGGGTCTGACACCGTGTTAGGGTGGTGGATTGGTAGTATTGGTAGAGGGTCTGACACCATGGTAGGGGGTGGATTGGTAGTATAGGTAGAGGGTCTGACACAATGCTAGGGTGGCGGTTTTGCAGTATTGGTAGAGGGTCTGACACCATGTTAGGGTGGTGGATTGGCAGTATTGGTAGAGGGTCTGATACCATGTTAGGGTGGTGGATTGGCAGTATTGGTAGAGGGTCTGACACCATGTTAGGGTGGCGGATTGGCAGTATTGGTAGAGGGTCTGACACCATGTTACGGTGGTGGATTGGCAGTATTGGTAGAGGGTCTGATATCATGTTAGGGTGGTTGATTGGTAGTATAGGTAGAGGGTCTGACACCATGGTAGGGTGGCAGATTGGCAGTATTGGTAGAGGGTCTGACACAATGTTAGGGTGGTGGATTGGCAGTATTGGTAGAGGGTCTGACATCATGTTAGGGTGGTGGATTGGTAGTATAGGTAGAGGTTTTGACACCATTGTAGGGTGGTGGATTGGCAATATTGGTAGAGGGTCTCACACCATGTTAGGGTGGCGGATTGGCAATATTGGTAGAGGTTCTGACACCATGGCAGGTGGTGGATTGGCAGTGTTTATAGAGGGTCTGACACCATGGTAGGCTGGTGGATTGGTAGTATTGGTAGAGGGTCTGACACCATGTTAGGGTGGTGGAGTGGTAGTATAGGCAAGGGTCTGACACCATCTTAGGTGGTGGATTGGTAGTATTGGTAGATCGTCTGACACCATGTTAGGGTGGTGGATTGGTACTATAGGTAGAGGGTCTGACACAATGCTAGGGTGGTGGATTGGCAGTATTGTTAGAGGGGCTAACACCATGTTAGGTGGTGGATTGGCAGTATTTGTAGAGGGTCTGACACAATGCTAGGGTTGTGGATTGGCAGTATTGGTAGAGGGGCTGACACCATTTTAGGTGGTGGATTGGCAGTATTGGTAGAGGGTCAGACGCCATGGTTGGTGGATTGGCATTATTGGTAGAGGGTCTGACACCATGTTAGGGTGGTGGATTGGCAGTATAGGTAGAGGGTCTGACACCATGTTAGGGTGGTGGATTGGTAGTATAGGTAGAGGGTCTGACACAATGCTAGGGTGGCGGATTGGCAGTATTGGTAGAGGGTCTGACACCATGTTAGGATGGTGGATTTGCAGTATTGGTAGAGGGTCTGACATCATGTTAGGGTGGTGGATTGGCAGTATTGGTAGAGGGTCTGACACCATGTTAGGTGGTGGATTGGCAGTATTGGTAGAGGGTCAGACGCCATGGGTGGTGGATTGGGAATATTGGTAGAGGGTCTGACACCATGTTAAGGTGGTGGATTGGCAGTATAGATAGAGGGTCTGACACATTGTTAGGGTGGTGGATTGGTAGTATTGGTAGAGGGTCTGACACTGTGGTAGGGTGGCGGATTGGCAGTATTGGTAGAGGGTCTGACAGCATGTTAGGTTGGTGGATTGGCAGTATTGGTAGACGTTCTGATACCATGTTAGGGTGGCTGATTGGTAAACTTGGTAGAGTGTCTGACACCATGTTAGGGTGGTGGATTGGCAGTATTGGTAGAGAGTCTGACACTGTGTTAGGGTGGTGGATTGTTAGTATTGGTAGAGGGTCTGACACCATGTTAGGTGGCGGATTGGTAGTATTGGTAGAGGGTCTGACACCATGTTAGGTGGTGGATTGGCAGTATTGGTAGAGGGTCTTACACAGTGCCAGGGTGGTGGATTGGCAGTATTGGTAGAGGGTCTGACACCATGTGAGGGTGGCAGATTGGCAGTATTGGTAGGGGGTCTGACGCCATGTTAGGGTGGTGGATTGGCAGTATTGGTAGAGGGTCTGACACCATGCTAGGGTGGTGGATTGGCAGTATTGGTAGAGGGTCTGACACCATGTTAGGGTGGTGGATTGGCAGTATTGGTAGAGGGTCTGACACCATGCTAGGTCGTGGATTGTTAGTATTGGTAGAGGGTCTGACACCATGTTAGGTGGTGGATTGGCAGTATAGGTAGAGGGTCTGACACCATGTTAGGTTCGTGGAGTGGTAGTATTGGTAGAGGGTCTGACACCATCTTAGTTGGTGGATTGGTAGTATTGGTAGAGGGTCTAACACCATGGTATGTGGTGGATTGGTAGTATTGGTAGAGGGTCTGACACCATGCTAGGGTGGTGGATTGGCAGTATTGGTAGAGGGTCTCACACCATGCTAGGGTGGTGGATTGGCAGTATTGGTAGAGGGTCTGACGCCATGTTAGGTGATGGATTGGTAGTATTGGTAGAGGGTCTGACACCATGTTAGGTGGTAGATCGGCAGTATTGGTTGAGGGTCTGACACAATGCTAGGGTGGTGGATTGGCATTATTGGTAGAGGGGCTGACACCATGTTAGGTGGTGGATTGGCAGTATTGGTAGAGGGTCTGACACAATGCTAGGGTGGTGGATTGGCAGTATTGGTAGAGGGTCTAACACCATGTTAGGGTGGTGGATTGGCAGTATAGTTAGAGGGTCTGACACCATGTTAGGGTGGTGGATTGGTAGTATTGGTAGAGGGTCTGACACCATGGTAGGGGTGGATTGGTAGTATAGGTAGAGGGTCTGGCACAATGCTAGGGTGGCGGATTGGCAGTATTGGTAGAGGGTCTGACACCATGTTAGGTGGTGGATTGGCAGTATTGGTAGAGGGTCTGACACAATGCTAGGGTGGCGGATTGGCAGTATTGGTAGAGGGTCTGACACCATGTTAGGGTGGCGGATTGGCAGTATTGGTAGAGGGTCTGACACCATGTTAGGGTGGTGGATTGGCAGTATTGGTAGAGAGTCTGACACCGTGTTAGGGTGGTGGATTGGTAGTATTGGTAGAGGGTCTGACACCATGCTAGGGTGGTGGATTGGCAGTATTGGTAGAGGGTCTGACACCATGTTAGGGTGGTGGATTGGCAGTATTGGTAGAGGGTCTGACACCATGTTAGGGTGGAGGATTGGCAGTATTGGTACAGGGTCTGACACCATGTTAGGGTGGTGGAATGTTAGTATTGGTAGAGGGTCTGACACCATGTTAGGTGGTGGATCGGCAGTATTGGTAGAGGGTCTTACACAATGCTAGGGTGGTGGATTGGCAGTATTGGTAGAGGGTCTGACAGCATGTTAGGGTGGTGTATTGGCAGTATTGTTAGAGGGTCTGACACAATGTTAGGGTTGTGGATTGGCAGTATTGGTAGAGGGTCTGACACCATGTTAGGGGTGTATTGGTAGTATAGGTAGAGGGTTTGACACAATGCTAGGGTGGCGGATTGGCATTATTGGTAGAGGGTCTGACACCATGTTAGGTGGTGGATTGGCAGTATTGGTAGAGGGTCTGACACCATGTTAGGGTGGCGGATTGGCAGTATTGGTAGAGGGTCTGACACCATGTTAGGTGGTAGATTGGCAGTATTGGTAGAGGATCTGACACAATGCTAGGGTGGTGGATTGGCAGTATTGGTAGAGGGTCTGACACAATGCTAGGGTGGTGGATTGGCAGTATTGGTAGAGGGTCTGACACCATGTTAGGGTGGTGGATTGGTAGTATTGGTAGAGGGTCTGACACCATGGTAGGGGTGGATTGGTAGTATAAGTAGAGGGTCTGACACAATGCTAGGTTGGCGGATTGGCAGTATTGGTAGAGGGTCTCACACCATGTTAGGTGGTGTATTGGCAGTATTGGTAGAGGGTCTGACACCATGTTAGGGTGGTGGATTGGCAGTATAGGTAGAGGGTCTGACACCATGTTAGGTGGTGGATTGGTAGTATTGGTAGAGGGTCTGACACCATGTTAGGTGGTGGATTGGCAGTATTGGTAGAGGGTCTTACACCATGTTAGGGTGGTGGATTGGCAGTATTGGTAGAGGGTCTGACACCATGTTACGGTGGCGGATTGGCAGTATTGGTAGAGGGTCTGACACCATGATAGGGTGGTGGATTGGCAGTATTGGTAGCAGGTCTGACACCATGTTAGGGTGGTGGATTGGTAGTATAGGTAGAGGGTCTGACACCATGGTAGGGTGGTGGATTGGCAGTATAGGTAGAGGGTCTGACACCATGTTAGGGTGGCGGATTGGCAGTATTGGTAGAGGGTCTGACACCATGTTAGGTGGTGGATTGGCAGCATTGGTAGATGGTCAGACGCCATGGGTGGTGGATTGGCAGTATTGGTAGAGGGTCTGACACCATGTTAGGGTGGTGGACTGGTAGTATAGGTAGAGGGTCTAACACCATGTTATATGGTGGATTGGCAGTATTGGTAGAGGGTCAGACGCCATGGGTGGTGGATTGGCAGTATTGTTAGAGGGTCTGACACCATGTTAGGGTGGTGGATTGGCAGTATTGGTAGAGGGTCTCACACAATGCTAGGGTGGTGGATTGGCAGTATTGGTAGAGGGTCTGACAACATGTTAGGTGGTGGATTGGCAGTATTGGTACAGGGTCTGACACAATGCTAGGGTGGTGGTTTGTCAGTATTGGTAGAGGGTCTGACACAATGCTAGGGTGGTGGATTGGCAGTATTGGTAGAGGGTCAGACGCCATGGGTGGTGGATTGGGAGTATTGGTAGAGGGTCTGACACCATGTTAGAGTGGTGGATTGGCAGTATAGGTAGAGGGTCTGACACCATATTAGGGTGGTGGATTGGTAGTATTTTTAGTGGGTCTGACACCGTGGTAGGGGTGGATTGGTAGTATAGCTAGAGGGCCTGACACCATGCTAGGGTAGTGGATTGGCAGTGTTGTTAGAGTCTGACACCGTGGTAGGGTGGCGGATTGGCAGTATTGATAGAGGGACTGACACCATGTTAAGCTGGTGGATTGGCAGTATTGGTAGAGGTTCTGATACCATGTTAGGGTGGCGGATTGGCAGAATTGGTAGAGGGTCTGACACCATGTTAGGGTGGTGGATTGGTAGTATTGGTAGAGGGCCTGACACCATGTTATGGTGGTGGATTGGCAGTATAGGTAGAGTGTCTGACACCATGCTAGAGTGGTGGATTGGCAGTATAGGTAGAGGGTCTGACACCATGTGAGGGTGGCAGATTGGCAGTATTGGTAAAGGGTCTGACACCATGTTAGGGTGGTGGATTGGCAGTATTGGTAGAGGGTCTGACACCATGCTAGGGTGGTGGATTGGCAGTATTGGTAGAGGGTCTGACACCATCTTAGGGTGGTGGATTGTTAGTATTGGTAGAGGGTCAGACACAATGTTAGGTTGGTGGAGTGGTAGTATAGGTAGAGGGTCTGACACCATCTTAGTTGGTGGATTGGTAGTATTGGTAGAGGGTCTAACACCATGGTATGTGGTGGATTGGTAGTATTGGTAGAGGGTCTGACACCATGTTAGGTGGTGGATTGGCAGTATTGGTAGAGGGTCTGACACCATGTTAGGGTGGTGGATTGGCAGTATTGGTAGAGGGTCTGACACCATGGTAGGGGTGGCTTGGTAGTATAGGTAGAGGGTCTGACACGATGCTAGGGTGGCAGATTGGCAGTATTGGTAGAGGGTCTGACAACATGTTAGGTGGTGGATTGGCAGTATTGGTAGAGGGTCTGACACCATGTTAGGGTGGTGGATTGGCAGTATTGGAAGATGGTCTGACACCATGCTAGGTCGTGGATTGTTAGTATTGGTAGAGGGTCTGACACCATGTTAGGTGGTGGATTGGCAGTATAGATAGAGGGTCTGACACCATGTTTGGTTGGTGGAGTGGTAGTATTGGTAGAGGGTCTGACACCATCTTAGTTGGTGGATTGGTAGTATTGGTTGAGGGTCTGACACCAGGTTAGGTGGTGGATTGGCAGTATAGATAGAGGCTCTGACACCATGTTAGGTTGGTGGAGTGGTAGTATTGGTAGAGGGTCTGACACCATCTTAGTTGGTAGATTGGTAGTATTGGTAGAGGGTCTAACACCATGGTATGTGGTGGATTGTTAGTATTGTTAGAGGGTCTGACACCATGTTAGGTGGTGGATTGGTAGTATTGGTAGAGGGTCTGACACCATATTAGGGTGGAGGATTGGCAGTATTGGTAGAGGGTCTGACACCATGGTATGGTGGTGGATTGGCAGTATTAGTAGAGGGTCTGATACCATGTTAGGTGGTGGATTGGCAGTCTAGGTAGAGGTTCTGACACCATGTAAGGGGTGTATTGGTTGTATAGGTAGAGGGTTTGACACAATGCTAGGGTGGCGGATTGGCATTATTGGTAGAGGGTCTGACACCATGTTAGGTGGTGGATTGGCAGTATTGGTAGAGGGTCTGACACAATGCTAGGGTGGTGGATTGGCAGTATTGGTAGAGGCGCTGACACCATGTTAGGTGGTGGATTGGCAGTATTGGTAGAGGGTCTGACACAATGCTAGGGTGGTGGATTGGCAGTATTGGTAGAGGGTCTGACACCATGTTAGGGTGGTGGATTGGTAGTATTGGTAGAGGGTCTGACACCATGGTAGGGGTGGATTGGTAGTATAAGTAGAGGGTCTGACACAATGCTAGGGTGGCGGATTGGCAGTATTGGTAGAGGGTCTGACACCATGCTAGGTGGTGGATTGGCAGTATTGGTAGAGGGTCTGACACAATGCTAGGGTGGCGGATTGGCAGTATTGGTAGAGGGACTGACACCATGTTAGGGTGGCGGATTGGCAGTATTGGTAGAGGGTCTTACACCATGTTAGGGTGATGGATTGGCAGTATTGGTAGAGGGTCTGACACCATGTTACGGTGGCGGATTGGCAGTATTGGTAGAGGGTCTGACACCATGGTAGGGTGGTGGATTGGCAGTATTGGTAGAGGGTCTGACACCATGTTAGGTGGTGGATTGGTAGTATTGGTAGAGGGTCTGACACCATATTAGGGTGGAGGATTGGCAGTATTGGTAGAGGGTCTGACACCATGGTATGGTGGTGGATTGGCAGTATTAGTAGAGGGTCTGATACCATGTTAGGTGGTGGATTGGCAGTCTAGGTAGAGGTTCTGACACCATGTAAGGGGTGTATTGGTTGTATAGGTAGAGGGTTTGACACAATGCTAGGGTGGCGGATTGGCATTATTGGTAGAGGGTCTGACACCATGTTAGGTGGTGGATTGGCAGTATTGGTAGAGGGTCTGACACAATGCTAGGGTGGTGGATTGGCAGTATTGGTAGAGGCGCTGACACCATGTTAGGTGGTGGATTGGCAGTATTGGTAGAGGGTCTGACACAATGCTAGGGTGGTGGATTGGCAGTATTGGTAGAGGGTCTGACACCATGTTAGGGTGGTGGATTGGTAGTATTGGTAGAGGGTCTGACACCATGGTAGGGGTGGATTGGTAGTATAAGTAGAGGGTCTGACACAATGCTAGGGTGGCGGATTGGCAGTATTGGTAGAGGGTCTGACACCATGCTAGGTGGTGGATTGGCAGTATTGGTAGAGGGTCTGACACAATGCTAGGGTGGCGGATTGGCAGTATTGGTAGAGGGACTGACACCATGTAAGGGGTGTATTGGTTGTATAGGTAGAGGGTTTGACACAATGCTAGGGTGGCGGATTGGCAGTATTGGTAGAGGGTCTTACACCATGTTAGGGTGATGGATTGGCAGTATTGGTAGAGGGTCTGACACCATGTTACGGTGGCGGATTGGCAGTATTGGTAGAGGGTCTGACACCATGGTAGGGTGGTGGATTGGCAGTATTGGTAGAGGGTCTTACACCATGTTAGGGTGATGGATTGGCAGTATTGGTAGAGGGTCTGACACCATGTTACGGTGGCGGATTGGCAGTAGTGGTAGAGGGTCTGACACCATGATAGGGTGGTGGATTGGCAGTATTGGTAGCAGGTCTGACACCATGTTAGGGTGGTGGATTGGTAGTATAGGTAGAGGGTCTGACACCATGGTAGGGTGGTGGATTGGCAGTATAGGTAGAGGGTCTAACACCATGTTAGGGTGGCGGATTGGCAGTATTGGTAGAGGGTCTGAAACCATGTTAGGTGGTGGATTGGCAGTATTGGTAGATGGTCAGACGCCATGGGTGGTGGATTGGCAGTATTGGTAGAGGGTCTGACACCATGTTAGGGTGGTGGACTGGTAGTATAGGTAGAGGGTCTAACACCATGTTATGTGGTGGATTGGCAGTATTGGTAGAGGGTCAGACGCCATGGGTGGTGGATTGGCAGTATTGTTAGAGGGTCTGACACCATGTTAGGGTGGTGGATTGGCAGTATTGGTAGAGGGTCTCACACAATGCTAGGGTGGTGGATTGGCAGTGTTGGTAGAGTGTCTGACAACATGTTAGGTGGTGGATTGGCAGTATTGGTACAGGGTCTGACACAATGCTAGGGTGGTGGTTTGGCAGTATTGGTAGAGGGTCTGACACCATGGTAGGTGGTGGATTGGCAGTATTGGTAGAGGGTCTGACACAATGCTAGGGTGGTGGATTGGCAGTATTGGTAGAGGGTCTGACACCATGTTAGGTGGTGGATTGGCAGTATTGGTAGAGAGTCAGACGCCATGGGTGGTGGATTGGGAGTATTGGTAGAGGGTCTGACACCATGTTAGGGTGGTTGATTGGCAGTATAGGTAAAGGGTCTGACACCATATTAGGGTGGTGGATTGGTAGTATTGTTAGTGGGTCTGACACTGTGGTAGGGGTGGATTGGTAGTATAGCTAGAGGGCCTGACACCATGCTAGTGTGGTGGATTGGCAGTGTTGTTAGAGTCTGACACCGTGGTAGGGTGGCGGATTGGCAGTATTGGTAGAGGGTCAGACACCATGTTAGGCTGGTGGATTGGCAGTATTGGTAGAGGTTCTGATACCATGTTAGGGTGGCGGATTGGCAGAATTGGTAGAGGGTCTGACACCATGTTAGGGGGGTGGATTGGCAGTATTGATAGAGGGTCTGACACCGTGTTAGGGTGGTGGGTTGGTAGTATTGGTAGAGGGTCTGACACCATGTTAGGTGGTGGATTGGCAGTATTGGTAGAGGGTCTTACACAATGCTAGGGTGGGGGATTGGCATTATTGGTAGAGGGTCTGACACCTTGTTAGGGTGGTGGATTGGTAGTATTGGTAGAGGGTCTGACACCATGTTAGGTGGTGGATTGGTAGTATTGGTAGAGGGCCTGACACCATGTTAGGGTGGTGGATTGGCAGTATAGGTAGAGGGTCGGACACCATGCTAGGGTGGTGGATTTTCAGTATAGGTAGAGGGTCTGACACCATGTGAGGGTGGCAGATTGGCAGTATTGTTAAAGGGTCTGACACCATGTTAGGCTGGTGGATTGGCAGTATTGGTAGAGGGTCTGACACCATCTTAGGGTGGTGGATTGGCAGTATTGTTAGAGGGTCTGACACCATGCTAGGTCGTGGATTGTTAGTATTGGTAGAGGCTCAGACACCATGTTAGTTTGGTGGAGTGGTAGTATAGGTAGAGGTTCTGACACCATCTTAGTTGGTGGATTGGTAGTATTGGTAGAGGGTCTAACACCATGGTATGTGGTGGATTGGTAGTATTGGTAGAGGGTCTGACACCATGTGAGGGTGGTGGATTGGCAGTATTGGTAGAGGGTCTGACACCATGTGAGGTGGTGGATTGGCAGTATTGGTAGAGGGTCTGAAACCATGTTAGGGTGGTGGATTGGTAGTATAGGTAGAGGGTCAGACACAATGCTAGGGTGGCAGATTGGCTGTATTGGTAGAGGGTCTGACAACATGTTAGGTGGTGGATTGGCAGTATTGGTAGAGGGTCTGACACAATGCTAGGGTGGCGGAATGGCAGTATTGGTAGAGGGTCTGACACCATGTTAGGGTGGTGGATTGGCAGTATTGGTAGAGGGTCTGACACCATGTTAGGGTGGTGGATTGGAAGTATTGGTAGAGGGTCTGACACCGTGTTAGAGTGGTGGATTGGTAGTATTGGTAGAGGGTCTGACAACATGTTAGGTGGTGGATTGGTAGTATTGGTAGAGGGTCTGACACCATGTTAGGTGGTGGATTGGCAGTATTGGTAGAGGGTCTGACACCATGTTAGGGTGGTGGATTGGCAGTATTGGTAGAGGGTCTGACACCATTTTATGGTGGCGGATTGGCAGTATTGGTAGAGGGTCTGACACCATGTTAGGGTGGTGGATTGGCAGTATTGGTAGCGGGTCTGACACCATGTTAGGGTGGTGGATTGGTAGTATAGGTAGAGGGTCTGACACCATGGTAGGGTTGTGGATTGGCAGTATAGGTAGAGGGTCTGACACCATGTTAGGGTGGCAGATTGGCAGTATTGGTAGAGGGTCTGACACCATGCTAGGGTGGTGGATTGGCAGTATTGGTAGAGGGTCTGACACCATGTTAGGTGGGGATTGGCAATATTGGTAGAGGATCTGACACCATGGTAGAGTGGTAGATTGGCAGTATTGGTAGAGGGTCTGACACAATGCTAGGGTGGTGGATTGGCAGTATTGGTAGAGGGGCTGACACCATGTTAGGTGGTGGATTGGCAGTATTGGTAGAGGGTTTGACACAATGCTAGGGTGGTGGATTGGCAGTATAGTTAGAGGGTCTGACACCATGTTAGGGTGCTGGATTGGTAGTATTAGTAGAGGGTCTGACACCATGGTAGGGGTGGATTGGTAGTATAGGTAGAGGGTCTGACACAATGCTAGGGTGGTGGATTGGCAGTATTGGTAGAGGGTCTGACACCATGTTAGGGTGGTGGATTGGCAGTATTGGTAGAGGGTCTGACACCATGTAAGGGTGGCGGATTGGCAGTATTGGTAGAGGGTCTGACACCATGTTAGGGTGGTGGATTTGCAGTATAGGTAGAGGGTCTGATACCATGTTAGGTGGTGGATCGGCAGTATTGGTAGAGGGTCTGACAGCATGTTATGTGGTGGATTGGCAGTATTGGTAGAGGGTCTGACACCATGTTAGGTGGTGGATTGTCAGTATTGGTAGAGGGTCTGACACAATGCTAGGGTGGCGGATTAGCAGTATTGGTAGAGGGTCTGACACCATATTAGGGGGTGGATTGGTAGTATTGGTAGAGGGTCTGACACCATGTTAGGTGGTGGATTGGCAGTATTGGTAGAGGGTCTGACACCATGTTAGGGTGGTGGATTGGCAGTATTGGTAGAGGGTCTGACACCATGTTACGGTGGCGGATTGGCAGTATTGGTAGCAGGTCTGACACCATGTTAGGTGGTGGATTGTCAGTATTGGTAGAGGGTCTGACACAATGCTAGGGTGGCGGATTAGCAGTATTGGTAGAGGGTCTGACACCATATTAGGGGGTGGATTGGTAGTATTGGTAGA
Organism: Eledone cirrhosa; assembly: GCA_964016885.1. NCBI lineage: Eukaryota > Metazoa > Mollusca > Cephalopoda > Octopoda > Eledonidae > Eledone > Eledone cirrhosa. The sequence goes on from OZ024740.1 coordinate 6,616,552, forward strand.
GGGTCTGACACCATGTTAGGTGGTGGATTGGCAGTATTGGTAGAGGGTCTGACACCATGTTAGGGTGGTGGATTGGCAGTATTGGTAGAGGGTCTGACACCATGTTAGGTGGTGGATTGTCAGTATTGGTAGAGGGTCTGACACAATGCTAGGGTGGCGGATTAGCAGTATTGGTAGAGGGTCTGACACCATATTAGGGGGTGGATTGGTAGTATTGGTAGAGGGTCTGACACCATGTTAGGTGGTGGATTGGCAGTATTGGTAGAGGGTCTGACACCATGTTAGGGTGGTGGATTGGCAGTATTGGTAGAGGGTCTGACACCATGTTACGGTGGCGGATTGGCAGTATTGGTAGCAGGTCTGACACCATGTTAGAGTGGTGGATTAGTAGTATAGGTAGAGGGTCTGACACCATGGTAGGGTGGTGGATTGGCAGTATAGGTAGAGGGTCTGACACCATGTTAGGGTAGCGGATTGGCAGTATTGGTAGAGGGTCTGACACCATGCTAGGGTGGTGGATTGGCAGTATTGGTAGAGGGTCTGACACCATGTTAGAGTGGTGGATTGGCAGTATTGGTAGAGGGTCTGCCACCATGCTAGGGTGGTGGATTGGCAGTATTGGTAGAGGGTCTGACACCATATTAGGGTGGTGGATTGGCAGTATTGGTAGAGGGTCTGACATCATGCTAGGTGGTGGATTGTTAGTATTGGTAGTGGGTCTGACACCATGTTAGGTGGTGGATTGGCAGTATAGGTAGAGGTTCTGACACAATGCTAGGGTGGCGGATAGGCAGTATTGGTAGAGGGTCTGACACCATGTTAGGGTGGTGGATTGGCAGTATTGGTAGAGGGTCTGACACCATGTTAGGGTGGCGGATTGGCAGTATTGGTAGGGGGTCTGACACCATGTTAGGGTGGTGGATTGGCAGTATTGGTAGAGGGTCTGATACCATGTTAGGGTGGTGGATTGGTAGTATAGGTAGAGGGTCTGACACCATTGTAGGGTGGTGGATTGGCAATATTGGTAGAGATCTGACACCATGTTAGGTGGTGGATTGGTAGTATTGGTAGAGGGTCTGACACCATGGTAGGTGGTGGATTGGTAGTATTGGTAGAGGGTCTGACACCATGTTAGGTGGTGGATTGGTAGTATTGGTAGAGGGTCTGACACCTTGTTAGGGTGGAGGATTGGCAGTATTGGTAGAGGGTCTGACACCATGGTAGGGTGGTGGATTGGCAGTATTGTTAGAGGTTCTGGCACCATGTTAGGGTGGTGGATTGGTAGTATTGGTAGAGGGTCTGACACCATGGTAGGGGGTGGATTGGTAGTATAGGTAGAGGGTCTGACACAATGCTAGGGTGGCGGATTGGCAGTATTGGTAGAGGGTCTGACACCATGTTAGGGTGGTGGATTGGCAGTATTGGTAGAGGGCCTGACACAATGCTAGGGTGGTGGATTGGCAGTATTGGTAAAGGGTCTGACACCATGTTAGGTGGTGGATTAGCAGTATTGGTAGATGGTCAGACGCCATGGGTGGTGGATTGGCAGCATTGGTAGAGGGTCTGACACCATGTTAGGGTGGTGGATTGGTAGTATTGGTAGAGGGTCTGACACCATGGTAGGGGGTGGATTGGTAGTATAGGTAGAGGGTCTGACACAATGCTAGGGTGGCGGATTGGCAGTATTGGTAGAGGGTCTGACACCATGTTAGGGTGGTGGATTGGCAGTATTGGTAGAGGGTCTGACACCATTTTAGGGTGGCGGATTTGCAGTATTGGTAAAGGGTCTGACACCATGTTAGGATGGTGGATTGGCAGTATTAGTAGAGGGTCTGATACCATGTTAGGGTGGTGGATTGGCAGTATTGGTAGAGGGTCTGACACCATGTTAGGGTGGCGGATTGGCAGTATTGGTAGAGGGTCTGACACCATGTTACGGTGGTGGATTGGCAGTATTGGTAGAGGGTCTGATATCATGTTAGGGTGGTTGATTGGTAGTATAGGTAGAGGGTCTGACACCATGGTAGGGTGGCAGATTGGCAGTATTGGTAGAGGGTCTGACACAATGTTAGGGTGGTGGATTGGCAGTATTGGTAGAGGGTCTGACATCATGTTAGGGTGGTGGATTGGTAGTATAGGTAGAGGTTTTGACACCATTGTAGGGTGGTGGATTGGCAATATTGGTAGAGCGTCTCACACCATGTTAGGGTGGCGGATTGGCAGTATTGGTAGAGGGTCTGACACCATGTTAGGGTGGAGGATTGGCAATATTGGTAGAGGTTCTGACACCATGGTAGGTGGTGGATTGGCAGTATTGGTAGAGGGTCTGACACCATGTTAGGGTGGTGGAGTGGTAGTATAGGTAGAGGGTCTGACACCATCTTAGGTGGTGGATTGGTAGTATTGGTAGATCGTCTGACACCATGTTAGGGTGGTGGATTGGTAGTATATGTAGAGGGCCTGACACCATCTTAGGTGGTGGATTGGTAGTATTGGTAGAGGGTCTGACACCATCTTAGGTGGTGGATTGGCAGTATTGGTAGAGTGTCTGACACAATGCTAGGGTGGTGGATTGGCAGTATTGTTAGAGGGGCTAACACCATGTTAGGTGGTGGATTGGCAGTATTTGTAGAGGGTCTGACACAATGCTAGGGTTGTGGATTGGCAGTATTGGTAGAGGGGCTGACACCATTTTAGGTGGTGGATTGGCAGTATTGGTAGAGGGTCAGACGCCATGGGTGGTGGATTGGCATTATTGGTAGAGGGTCTGACACCATGTTAGGGTGGTGGATTGGCAGTATATGTAGAGGGTCTGACACAATGCTAGGGTGGCGGATTGGCATTATTGGTAGAGGGTCTGATACCATGTTAGGGTGGTGGATTGGTAGTATAGGTAGAGGGTCTGACACCATTGTAGGGTGGTGGATTGGCAATATTGGTAGAGATCTGACACCATGTTAGGTGGTGGATTGGTAGTATTGGTAGAGGGTCTGACACCATTGTAGGTGGTGGATTGGTAGTATTGGTAGAGGGTCTGACACCATGTTAGGTGGTGGATTGGTAGTATTGGTAGAGGGTCTGACACCTTGTTAGGGTGGAGGATTGGCAGTATTGGTAGAGGGTCTGACACCATGGTAGGGTGGTGGATTGGCAGTATTGTTAGAGGTTCTGGCACCATGTTAGGTGGTGGATTGGCAGTATTGGTAGAGGGTCAGACGCCATGGGTGGTGGATTGGCAGTATTGGTAGAGGGTCTAACACCATGTTAGGGTGGTGGATGGTAGTATAGGTAGAGGGTCTGACACCGTGTTAGGTGGTGGATTGGCAGTATTGGTAGAGGGCCTGACACAATGCTAGGGTGGTGGATTGGCAGTATTGGTAAAGGGTCTGACACCATGTTAGGTGGTGGATTAGCAGTATTGGTAGATGGTCAGACGCCATGGGTGGTGGATTGGCAGCATTGGTAGAGGGTCTGACACCATGTTAGGGTGGTGGATTGGTAGTATTGGTAGAGGGTCTGACACCATGGTAGGGGGTGGATTGGTAGTATAGGTAGAGGGTCTGACACAATGCTAGGGTGGCGGATTGGCAGTATTGGTAGAGGGTCTGACACCATGTTAGGGTGGTGGATTGGCAGTATTGGTAGAGGGTCTGACACCATTTTAGGGTGGCGGATTTGCAGTATTGGTAAAGGGTCTGACACCATGTTAGGATGGTGGATTGGCAGTATTAGTAGAGGGTCTGATACCATGTTAGGGTGGTGGATTGGCAGTATTGGTAGAGGGTCTGACACCATGTTAGGGTGGCGGATTGGCAGTATTGGTAGAGGGTCTGACACCATGTTACGGTGGTGGATTGGCAGTATTGGTAGAGGGTCTGATATCATGTTAGGGTGGTTGATTGGTAGTATAGGTAGAGGGTCTGACACCATGGTAGGGTGGCAGATTGGCAGTATTGGTAGAGGGTCTGACACAATGTTAGGGTGGTGGATTGGCAGTATTGGTAGAGGGTCTGACATCATGTTAGGGTGGTGGATTGGTAGTATAGGTAGAGGTTTTGACACCATTGTAGGGTGGTGGATTGGCAATATTGGTAGAGCGTCTCACACCATGTTAGGGTGGCGGATTGGCAGTATTGGTAGAGGGTCTGACACCATGTTAGGGTGGAGGATTGGCAATATTGGTAGAGGTTCTGACACCATGGTAGGTGGTGGATTGGCAGTATTGGTAGAGGGTCTGACACCATGTTAGGGTGGTGGAGTGGTAGTATAGGTAGAGGGTCTGACACCATCTTAGGTCTTGGATTGGCAGTATTGGTAGAGTGTCTGACACAATGCTAGGGTGGTGGATTGGCAGTATTGTTAGAGGGGCTAACACCATGTTAGGTGGTGGATTGGCAGTATTTGTAGAGGGTCTGACACAATGCTAGGGTTGTGGATTGGCAGTATTGGTAGAGGGGCTGACACCATTTTAGGTGGTGGATTGGCAGTATTGGTAGAGGGTCAGACGCCATGGGTGGTGGATTGGCATTATTGGTAGAGGGTCTGACACCATGTTAGGGTGGTGGATTGGCAGTATATGTAGAGGGTCTGACACAATGCTAGGGTGGCGGATTGGCATTATTGGTAGAGGGTCTGACACCATGTTAGGTGGTGGATTGGCAGTATTGGTAGAGGGTCTGACACAATGCTAGGGTGGTGGATTGGCAGTATTGGTAAAGGGGCTGACAACATGTTAGGTGGTGGATTGGCAGTATTGGTAGAGGGTCTGACACCATGTTAGGGTGGTGGATTGGTAGTATTGGTAGAGGGTCTGACACCATGGTAGGGGTGGATTGGTAGTATAAGTAGAGGGTCTGACACCATGTTAGGTGGTGGATTGGCAGTATTGGTAGAGGGTCTGACACCATGTTAGGTGGTGGATTGGTAGTATTGGTAGAGTGTCTGACACAATGCTAGGGTGGCGGATTGGCAGTATTGGTAGAGGGTCTGACACCATGTTAGGGTGGCGGATTGGCAGTATTGGTAGAGGGTCTGACACCATGTTAGGGTGGTGGATTGGCAGTATTGGTAGAGGGTCTGACACCGTGTTAGGGTGGTGGATTGGTAGTATTGGTAGAGGGTCTGACACCATGTTAGGTGTTGGATTGGTAGTATTGGTAGAGGGTCTGACACCATGTTAGGTAGTGGATTGGCAGTATTGGTAGAGGGTCTGACACCATTTTACGGTGGCGGATTGGCAGTATTTGTAGAGGGTCTGACACCATGTTAGGGTGGTGGATTGGCAGTATTGGTAGCGGGTCTGACACCATGTTAGGGTGGTGGATTGGTAGTATAGGTAGAGGGTCTGACACCATGGTAGGGTTGTGGATTGGCAGTATAGGTAGAGGGTCTGACACCATGTTAGGGTGGCGGATTGGCAGTATTGGTAGAGGGTCTGACACCATGCTAGGGTGGTGGATTGGCAGTATTGGTAGAGGGTCTGACACCATGTTAGGTGGGGGATTGGCAGTATTGGTAGAGGGTCTGACACCATGGTAGAGTGGTAGATTGGCAGTATTGTTAGAGGGTCTGACACAATGCTAGGGTGGTGGATTGGCAGTATTGGTAGAGGGGCTGACACCATGTTAGGTGGTGGATTGGCAGTATTGGTAGAGGGTTTGACACAATGCTAGGGTGGTGGATTGGCAGTATAGTTAGAGGGTCTGACACCATGTTAGGGTGGTGGATTGGCAGTATTGGTAGAGGGTCTGACACCATGGTAGGGGTGGATTGGTAGTATAGGTAGAGGGTCTGACACAATGCTAGGGTGGCGGATTGGCAGTATTGGTAGAGGGTCTGACACCATGTTAGGGTGGTGGATTGGCAGTATTGTTAGAGGGTCTGACACCATGTTAGGGTGGCGGATTGGCAGTATTGGTAGAGGGTCTGACACCATGTTAGGGTGGTGGATTGGTAGTATAGGTAGAGGGTCTGACACCATCTTAGGTGGTGGATTGGTAGTATTGGTAGAGGGTCTGACACCATGTTAGGGTGGCGGATTGGCAGTATTGGTAGAGGGTCTGACACCAAGCTAGGGTGGTGGATTGGCAGTATTGGTAGAGGGTCTGACACCAAGTTAGGTGGTGGATTGGCAGTATTGGTAGAGGGTCTGACACAACGCTAGGGTGGCGGATTAGCAGTATTGGTAGAGGGTCTGACACCATATTAGGTGGTGGATTGGTAGTATTGGTAGAGGGTCTGACACCATGTTAGGTGGTGGATTGGCAGTATAGGTAGAGGTTCTGACACAATGCTAGGGTGGCGGATAGGCAGTATTGGTAGAGGGTCTGACACCATGTTAGGGTGGTGGATTGGCAGTATTGGTAGAGGGTCTGACACCATGTTAGGGTGGCGGATTGGCAGTATTGGTAGGGGGTCTGACACCATGTTAGGGTGGTGGATTGGCAGTATTGGTAGAGGGTCTGATACCATGTTAGGGTGGTGGATTGGTAGTATAGGTAGAGGGTCTGACACCATTGTAGGGTGGTGGATTGGCAATATTGGTAGAGATCTGACACCATGTTAGGTGGTGGATTGGTAGTATTGGTAGAGGGTCTGACACCATGGTAGGTGGTGGATTGGTAGTATTGGTAGAGGGTCTGACACCATGTTCGGTGGTGGATTGGTAGTATTGGTAGAGGGTCTGACACCTTGTTAGGGTGGAGGATTGGCAGTATTGGTAGAGGGTCTGACACCATGGTAGGGTGGTGGATTGGCAGTATTGTTAGAGGTTCTGGCACCATGTTAGGTGGTGGATTGGCAGTATTGGTAGAGGGTCAGACGCCATGGGTGGTGGATTGGCAGTATTGGTAGAGGGTCTAACACCATGTTAGGGTGGTGGATGGTAGTATAGGTAGAGGGTCTGACACCGTGTTAGGTGGTGGATTGGCAGTATTGGTAGAGGGCCTGACACAATGCTAGGGTGGTGGATTGGCAGTATTGGTAAAGGGTCTGACACCATGTTAGGTGGTGGATTAGCAGTATTGGTAGATGGTCAGACGCCATGGGTGTTGGATTGGCAGCATTGGTAGAGGGTCTGACACCATGTTAGGGTGGTGGATTGGTAGTATTGGTAGAGGGTCTGACACCATGGTAGGGGGTGGATTGGTAGTATAGGTAGAGGGTCTGACACAATGCTAGGGTGGCGGATTGGCAGTATTGGTAGAGGGTCTGACACCATGTTAGGGTGGTGGATTGGCAGTATTGGTAGAGGGTCTGACACCATTTTAGGGTGGCGGATTTGCAGTATTGGTAAAGGGTCTGACACCATGTTAGGATGGTGGATTGGCAGTATTAGTAGAGGGTCTGATACCATGTTAGGGTGGTGGATTGGCAGTATTGGTAGAGGGTCTGACACCATGTTAGGGTGGCGGATTGGCAGTATTGGTAGAGGGTCTGACACCATGTTACGGTGGTGGATTGGCAGTATTGGTAGAGGGTCTGATATCATGTTAGGGTGGTTGATTGGTAGTATAGGTAGAGGGTCTGACACCATGGTAGGGTGGCAGATTGGCAGTATTGGTAGAGGGTCTGACACAATGTTAGGGTGGTGGATTGGCAGTATTGGTAGAGGGTCTGACATCATGTTAGGGTGGTGGATTGGTAGTATAGGTAGAGGTTTTGACACCATTGTAGGGTGGTGGATTGGCAATATTGGTAGAGCGTCTCACACCATGTTAGGGTGGCGGATTGGCAGTATTGGTAGAGGGTCTGACACCATGTTAGGGTGGAGGATTGGCAATATTGGTAGAGGTTCTGACACCATGGTAGGTGGTGGATTGGCAGTATTGGTAGAGGGTCTGACACCATGTTAGGGTGGTGGAGTGGTAGTATAGGTAGAGGGTCTGACACCATCTTAGGTGGTGGATTGGTAGTATTGGTAGATCGTCTGACACCATGTTAGGGTGGTGGATTGGTAGTATATGTAGAGGGCCTGACACCATCTTAGGTGGTGGATTGGTAGTATTGGTAGAGGGTCTGACACCATCTTAGGTGGTGGATTGGCAGTATTGGTAGAGTGTCTGACACAATGCTAGGGTGGTGGATTGGCAGTATTGTTAGAGGGGCTAACACCATGTTAGGTGGTGGATTGGCAGTATTTGTAGAGGGTCTGACACAATGCTAGGGTTGTGGATTGGCAGTATTGGTAGAGGGGCTGACACCATTTTAGGTGGTGGATTGGCAGTATTGGTAGATGGTCAGACGCCATGGGTGGTGGATTGGCATTATTGGTAGAGGGTCTGACACCATGTTAGGGTGGTGGATTGGCAGTATAGGTAGAGGGTCTGACACAATGCTAGGGTGGCGGATTGGCATTATTGGTAGAGGGTCTGACACCATGTTAGGTGGTGGATTGGCAGTATTGGTAGAGGGTCTGACACAATGCTAGGGTGGTGGATTGGCAGTATTGGTAAAGGGGCTGACAACATGTTAGGTGGTGGATTGGCAGTATTGGTAGAGGGTCTGACACAATGCTAGGGTGGTGGATTGGCAGTATTGTAGAGGGTCTGACACAATGCTAGGTTGGTGGATTGGCAGTATTGGTAGAGGGTCTGACACCATGTTAGGGTGGTGGATTGGTAGTATTGGTAGTGGGTCTGACACCATGGTAGGGGTGGATTGGTAGTATAAGTAGAGGGTCTGACACCATGTTAGGTGGTGGATTGGCAGTATTGGTAGAGGGTCTGACACCATGTTAGGTGGTGGATTGGTAGTATTGGTAGAGTGTCTGACACAATGCTAGGGTGGCGGATTGGCAGTATTGGTAGAGGGTCTGACACCATGTTAGGGTGGCGGATTGGCAGTATTGGTAGAGGGTCTGACACCATGTTAGGGTGGTGGATTGGCAGTATTGGTAGAGGGTCTGACACCGTGTTAGGGTGGTGGATTGGTAGTATTGGTAGAGGGTCTGACACCATGTTAGGTGTTGGATTGGTAGTATTGGTAGAGGGTCTGACACCATGTTAGTTAGTGGATTGGCAGTATTGGTAGAGGGTCTGACACCATTTTACGGTGGCGGATTGGCAGTATTTGTAGAGGGTCTGACACCATGTTAGGGTGGTGGATTGGCAGTATTGGTAGCGGGTCTGACACCATGTTAGGTGGTGGATTGGCAGTATTGGTAGGGGGTCTGACACCATTTTACGGTGGCGGATTGGCAGTATTTGTAGAGGGTCTGACACCATGTTAGGGTGGCAGATTGGCAGTATTGGTAGGGGGTCTGACGCCATGTTAGGGTGGTGGATTGGTAGTAACAGGTAGAGGGTCTGACACCATGGTAGGGTTGTGGATTGGCAGTATAGGTAGAGGGTCTGACACCATGTTAGGGTGGCGGATTGGCAGTATTGGTAGAGGGTCTGACACCATGCTAGGGTGGTGGATTGGCAGTATTGGTAGAGGGTCTGACACCATGTTAGGTGGGGGATTGGCAGTATTGGTAGAGGGTCTGACACCATGGTAGAGTGGTAGATTGGCAGTATTGTTAGAGGGTCTGACACAATGCTAGGGTGGTGGATTGGCAGTATTGGTAGAGGGGCTGACACCATGTTAGGTGGTGGATTGGCAGTATTGGTAGAGGGTTTGACACAATGCTAGGGTGGTGGATTGGCAGTATAGTTAGAGGGTCTGACACCATGTTAGGGTGGTGGATTGGCAGTATTGGTAGAGGGTCTGACACCATGGTAGGGGTGGATTGGTAGTATAGGTAGAGGGTCTGACACAATGCTAGGGTGGCGGATTGGCAGTATTGGTAGAGGGTCTGACACCATGTTAGGGTGGTGGATTGGCAGTATTGTTAGAGGGTCTGACACCATGTTAGGGTGGCGGATTGGCAGTATTGGTAGAGGGTCTGACACCATGTTAGGGTGGTGGATTGGTAGTACAGGTAGAGGGTCTGACACCATCTTAGGTGGTGGATTGGTAGTATTGGTAGAGGGTCTGACACCATGTTAGGGTGGCGGATTGGCAGTATTGGTAGAGGGTCTGACACCAAGCTAGGGTGGTGGATTGGCAGTATTGGTAGAGGGTCTGACACCAAGTTAGGTGGTGGATTGGCAGTATTGGTAGAGGGTCTGACACAACGCTAGGGTGGCGGATTAGCAGTATTGGTAGAGGGTCTGACACCATATTAGGTGGTGGATTGGTAGTATTGGTAGAGGGTCTGACACCATGTTAGGTGGTGGATTGGCAGTATTGGTAGCGGGTCTGACACCATGTTAGAGTGGTGGATTAGTAGTATAGGTAGAGGGTCTGACACCATGGTAGGGTTGTGGATTGGCAGTATAGGTAGAGGGTCTGACACCATGTTAGGGTGGCGGATTGGCAGTATTGGTAGAGGGTCTGACACCATGCTAGGGTGGTGGATTGGCAGTATTGGTAGAGGGTCTGACACCATGTTAGGGTGGTGGATTGGCAGTATTGGTAGAGGGTCTGCCACCATGCTAGGGTGGTGGATTGGCAGTATTGGTAGAGGGTCTGACACCATGTTAGGGTGGTGGATTGGCAGTATTGGTAGAGGGTCTGACATCATGCTAGGTGGTGGATTGTTAGTATTGGTAGAGGGTCTGACACCATGTTAGGTGGTGGATTGGCAGTATAGGTAGAGGTTCTGACACAATGCTAGGGTGGCGGATTGGCAGTATTGGTAGAGGGTCTGACACCATGTTAGGGTCGTGGATTGGCAGTATTGGTAGAGGGTCTGACACCATGTTAGGGTGGCGGATTGGCAGTATTGGTAGAGGGTCTGACACCATGTTAGGGTGGTGGATTGGCAGTATTGGTAGAGGGTCTGATACCATGTTAGGGTGGTGGATTGGTAGTATAGGTAGAGGGTCTGACACCATTGTAGGGTGGTGGATTGGCAATATTGGTAGAGATCTGACACCATGTTAGGGTGGTGGATTGGCAGTATTGGTAGAGGGTCTGACACCATGTTAGGCTGGAGGATTGGCAGTATTGGTAGAGGGTCTGACACCATGGTAGGGTGGTGGATTGGCAGTATTGTTAGAGGTTCTGGCACCATGTTAGGTGGTGGATTGGCAGTATTGGTAGAGGGTCTGACACCATGTTAGGGTGGTGGATTGGCAGTATTGTTAGAGGGTCTAACACCATGTTAGGGTGGTGGATGGTAGTATAGGTAGAGGGTCTGACACCATGTTAGGTGGTGGATTGGCAGTATTGGTAGAGGGCCTGACACAATGCTAGGGTGGTGGATTGGCAGTATTGTTAGAGGGGCTAACACCATGTTAGGTGGTGGATTGGCAGTATTGGTAGAGGGTCTGACACCATGTTAGGTGGTGGATTAGCAGTATTGGTAGATGGTTAGACGCCATGGGTGGTGGATTGGTAGTATTGGTAGAGGATCTGACACCATGGTAGGGGGTGGATTGGTAGTATAGGTAGAGGGTCTGACACCATTGTAGGGTGGCAGATTGGCAGTATTGGTAGAGGGTCTGACACAATGTTAGGGTGGTGGATTGGCAGTATTGGTAGAGGGTCTGACATCATGTTAGGGTGGTGGATTGGTAGTATAGGTAGAGGTTTTGACACCATTGTAGGGTGGTGGATTGGCAATATTGGTAGAGGGTCTAACACCATGTTAGGGTGGCGGATTGGCAGTATTGGTAGAGGGTCTGACACCATGTTAGGGTGGAGGATTGGCAATATTGGTAGAGCTTCTGACACCATGGTAGGTGGTGGATTGGCAGTGTTTATAGAGGGTCTGACACCATGGTAGGCTGGTGGATTGGTAGTATTGGTAGAGGGTCTGACACCATGTTAGGGTGGTGGAGTGGTAGTATAGGTAGAGGGTCTGACACCATCTTAGGTGGTGGATTTGTAGTATTGGTAGAGGGTCTGACACCATCTTAGGTGGTGGATTGGCAGTATTGGTAGAGGGTCTGACACAATGCTAGGGTGGTGGATTGGCAGTATTGTTAGAGGGGCTAACACCATGTTAGGTGGTGGATTGGCAGTATTTGTAGAGGGTCTGACACAATGCTAGGGTTGTGGATTGGCAGTATTGGTAGAGGGGCTGACACCATTTTAGGTGGTGGATTGGCAGTATTGGTAGAGGGTCTAACACCATGTTAGGGTGGTGGATGGTAGTATAGGTAGAGGGTCTGACACCATGTTAGGGTGGTGGATTGGCAGTATTGGTAGAGGGTCTAACACCATGTTAGGGTGGTGGATGGTAGTATAGGTAGAGGGTCTGACACCATGTTAGGTGGTGGATTGGCAGTATTGGTAGAGGGCCTGACACAATGCTAGGGTGGTGGATTGGCAGTATTGGTAGAGGGTCTGACACCATGTTAGGTGGTGGATTAGCAGTACTGGTAGATGGTCAGACGCCATGGGTGGTGGATTGGCAGCATTGGTAGAGGGTCTGACACCATGTTAGGGTGGTGGTTTGGTAGTATTGGTAGAGGGTCTGACACCATGGTAGGGGGTGGATTGGTAGTATAGGTAGAGGGTCTGACACTATGCTAGGGTGGCGGATTGGCAGTATTGGTAGAGGGTCTGACACCATGTTAGGGTGGTGGATTGGCAGTATTGGTAGAGGGTCTGATATCATGTTAGGGTGGTTGATTGGTAGTATAGGTAGAGGGTCTGACACCATGGTAGGGTGGCAGATTGGCAGTATTGGTAGAGGGTCTGACACAATGTTAGGGTGGTGGATTGGCAGTATTGGTAGAGGGTCTGACATCATGTTAGGGTGGTGGATTGGTAGTATAGGTAGAGGTTTTGACACCATTGTAGGGTGGTGGATTGGCAATATTGGTAGAGGGTCTCACACCATGTTAGGGTGGCGGATTGGCAGTATTGGTAGAGGGTCTGACACCATGTTAGGGTGGAGGATTGGCAATATTGGTAGAGGTTCTGACACCATGGTAGGTGTTGGATTGGAAGTGTTTATAGAGGGTCTGACACCATGGTAGGCTGGTGGATTGGTAGTATTGGTAGAGGGTCTGACACCATGTTAGGGTGGTGGAGTGGTAGTATAGGTAGAGGGTCTGACACCATCTTAGGTGATGGATTGGTAGTATTGGTAGATCGTCTGACACCATGTTAGAGTGGTGGATTGGTAGTATAGGTAGAGGGTCTGACACCATCTTAGGTGGTGGATTGGTAGTATTGGTAGAGGGTCTGACACCATCTTAGGTGGTGGATTGGCAGTATTGGTAGAGGGTCTGACACAATGCTAGGGTGGTGGATTGGCAGTATTGTTAGAGGGGCTAACACCATGTTAGGTGGTGGATTGGCAGTATTTGTAGAGGGTCTGACACAATGCTAGGGTTGTGGATTGGCAGTATTGGTAGAGGGGCTGACACCATTTTAGGTGGTGGATTGGCAGTATTGGTAGAGGGTCAGACGCCATGGGTGGTGGATTGGCATTATTGGTAGAGGGTCTGACACCATGTTAGGGTGGTGGATTGGCAGTATAGGTAGAGGGTCTGACACCATGTTAGGGTGGTGGATTGGTAGTATAGGTAGAGGGTCTGACACAATGCTAGGGTGGCGGATTGGCAGTATTGGTAGAGGGTCTGACACCATGTTAGGGTGGTGGATTTGCAGTATTGGTAGAGGGTCTGACACCATTTTAGGGTGGTGGATTGGCAGTATTGGTAGAGGGTCTGACATCATGTTAGGGTGGTGGATTGGTAGTATAGGTAGAGGGTCTGACACCATGGTAGGTGATGGATTGGTAGTTTTGGTAGAGGGTCTGACACCATGTTAGGTGGTGGATTGGTAGTATTAGTAGAGGGTCTGACACCATGTTAGGTGGTGGATTTGTAGTATTGGTAGAGGGTCTGACACCATGGTAGGGTGGTGGATTGGCAGTATAGGTAGAGGGTCTGACACCATGTTAGTGTGGTGGATTGGCAGTATAGGTAGAGGGTCTGACACCATGTTAGGGTGGTGGATTGGCAGTATTGGTAGAGGGTCTGATACCATGCTAGGTGGTGGATTGTTAGTATTGGTAGAGGGTCTGACACCATGTTAGGTGGTGGATTGGCAGTATAGGTAGAGGGTCTGACACCATGTTAGGGTGGTGAATTGGCAGTATTGGTAGAGGGTCTGACACCATGTTAGGGTGGCGGATTGGCAGTATTGGTTGAGGGTCTGACACCATGTTAGGGTGGCGGATTGGCAGTATTGGTAGAGGTTCTGACACCATGTTAGGGTGGTGGATTGGCAGTATTGGTAGAGGGTCTGATACCATGTTAGGGTGGTGGATTGGTAGTATAGGTAGTGGGTCTGACACGATTGTAGGGTGGTGGATTGGCAATATTGGTAGAGATCTGACACCATGTTAGGTGGTGGATTGGTAGTATTGGTAGAGGGTCTGACACCATGGTAGGTGGTGGATTGGTAGTATTGGTAGAGGGTCTGACACCATGTTAGGTGGTGGATTGGTAGTATTGGTAGAGGGTCTGACACCATGTTAGGGTGGAGGATTGGCAGTATTGGTAGAGGGTCTGACACCATGGTAGAGTGGTGGATTGGCAGTATTGTTAGAGGGTCTGGCACCATGTTAGGTGGTGGATTGGCAGTATTGGTAGAGGGTCAGACGCCATGGGTGGTGGATTGGCAGTATTGGTAGAGGGTCTGACACCATGTTAGGGTGGTGGATTGGTAGTATTGGTAGAGGGTCTGACACCATGGTAGGGGGTGGATTGGTAGTATAGGTAGAGGGTCTGACACAATGCTAGGGTGGCGGATTGGCAGTATTGGTAGAGGGTCTGACACCATGTTAGGGTGGTGGATTGGCAGTATTGGTAGAGAGTCTGACACCATTTTAGGGTGGCAGATTTGCAGTATTGGTAGAGGGTCTGACACCATGTTAGGGTGGTGGATTGGCAGTATTGGTAGAGGGTCTGATACCATGTTAGGGTGGTGGATTGGCAGTATTGGTAGAGGGTCTGACACCATGTTATGGTGGCGGATTGGCAGTATTGGTAGAGGGTCTGACACCATGTTACGGTGGTGGATTGGCAGTATTGGTAGAGGGTCTGACATCATGTTAGGGTGGTGGATTGGTAGTATAGGTAGAGGGTCTGACACCATGGTGGTGGTGGATTGGTAGTATTAGTAGAGGGTCTGACACCATGTTAGGTGGTGGATTGGTAGTATTGGTAGAGGGTCTGACACCATGGTAGGTGGTGGATTGGTAGTATTGGTAGAGGGTCTGACACCATGTTAGGTGGTGTATTGGTAGTATTGGTAGAGGGTCTGACACCATGTTAGGGTGGAGGATTGGCAGTATTGGGAGAGGGTCTGACACCATGTTAGGGTTGTGGATTGGCAGTATTGGTAGAGGGTCTGACACCATGTTAAGGTGGCAGATTGGCAGTATTGGTAGAGGGTCTGACACGATGTTAGGGTGGTGGATTGGCAGTATTGGTAGAGGGTCTGACATCATGTTAGGGTGGTGGATTGGTAGTATAGGTAGAGATTCTGACACCAAGGTAGGGTGGTGGATTGGCAATATTGGTAGAGGGTCTCACACCATGTTAGGGTGGCGGATTGGCAGTATTGGTAGAGGTTCTGACACCTTGTTAAGGTGGAGGATTGGCAATATTGGTATAGGGTCTGACACCATGGTAGGAGGTGGATTGGCAGTGTTTGTAGAGGGTCTGACACCATGGTAGAGTGGTAGATTGGTAGTATTGGTAGAGGGTCTGACACCATGTTAGGGTGGTGGAGTGGTAGTATAGATAGAGGGTCTGACACCATCTTAGGTGGAGGATTGGTAGTATTGGTAGATCCTCTGAAACCATGTTAGGGTGGTGGAGTGGTAGTATAGGTAGAGGGTCTGACACCATCTTAGGTGGTGGATTGGTAGTATTGGTAGAGGGTCTGACACCATGTTAGGTGGTGGATTGGCAGTATTGGTAGAGGGTCTGACACAATGCTAGGGTGGTGGATTGGCAGTATTGTTAGAGGGGCTAACACCATGTTAGGTGGTGGATTGGCAGTATTGGTAGAGGGTCTGACACAATGCTAGGGTTGTGGATTGGCAGTATCGGTAGAGGGTCTGACACCATGTTAGGGTGGTGGATTGGCAGTATAGGTAGAGGGTCTGACACCATGTTAGGGTGGTGGATTGGTAGTATTGGTAGAGGGTCTGACACATGGTAGGGGGTGGATTGGTAGTATAGGTAGAGGGTCTGAAACAATGCTAGGGTGGCGGATTGGCAGTATTGGTAGAGGGTCAGACACCATGTTAGGGTGGTGGATTTGCAGTATTGGTAGAGGGTCTGACACCATTTTAGGGTGGCGGATTGGCAGTATTGGTAGAGAGTCTGATAACCTTGTTAGGGTGGTGGATTGGCAGTATTGGTAGAGGGTCTGATACCATGTTAGGGTGGTGAATTGGCAGTATTGGTAGAGGGTCTGACACAATGTTAGGGTGGTGGATTGGCAGTATTGATAGAGGGTCTGATACCATGTTAGGGTGGTGGATGGGCAGTATTGGTAGAAGGTCTCACATTATTTTAGGGTGGTGGATTGGTAGTATAGGTAGAGGGTCTGACACCATGGTAGGGTGGTGGATTGGCAATAATGGTAGAGGGTCTGACACCATGTTAGGTGGTGGATTGGTAGTATTAGTAGAGGGTCTGACACCATGGTAGGTGGTGGATTGGCAGTATTGGTAGAGGGTCTGACACCATGGTAGGGTGGTGGATTGGAAGTATTGATAGAGGGTCTGACACCATGTTATGTGGTGGATTGGTAGTATTGGTAGAGGGTCTGACACCATGTTAGGGTGGAGGATTGGCAGTATTTGTAGAGGGTCTGACACCATGGTAGGGTGGTGGATTGGAAGTATTGATAGAGGGTCTGACACCATGTTATGTGGTGGATTGGTAGTATTGGTAGAGGGTCTGACACCATGTTAGGGTGGAGGATTGGCAGTATTTGTAGAGGGTCTGACACCATGGTAGGGTGGTGGATTGGAAGTATTGATAGAGGGTCTGACACCATGTTAGGCGGTGGATTGGCAGTATTGGTAGAGGGTCAGACGCCATGGGTGGTGGATTGGCAGTATTAGTAGAGGTTCTGACACCATGTTAGGGTGGTGGACTGGTAGTATAGTTAGAGGGTCCGACACAATGTTAGGTGGTGGATTGGCAGTATTGGTAGAGGGTCTGACACCATGTTAGGTGGTGGATTGGTAGTATTGGTAGAGGGTCTGACACCATGTTAGGTGGTGGATTGGCAGTATTGGTAGAGGGTCTGACACCATGTTAGGGTGGTGGATTGGCAGTATTGGTAGAGGGTCTGACACCATTTTACGGTGGCGGATTGGCAGTATTGGTAGAGGGTCTGACACCATGTTAGGGTGGTGGATTGGCAGTATTGGTAGCGGGTCTGACACCATGCTAGGGTGGTGGATTGGCAGTATTGTTAGAGGGTCTGACACCATGTTAGGTGGGGGATTGGCAGTATTGGTAGAGGGTCTGACACCATGGTAGAGTGGTAGATTGGCAGTATTGGTAGAGGGTCTGACACAATGCTAGGGTGGTGGATTGGCAGTAATGGTAGAGGGGCTGACACCATGTTAGGTGGTGGATTGGCAGTATTGGTAGAGGGTTTGACACAATGCTAGGGTGGTGGATTGGCAGTATAGTTAGAGGGTCTGACACCATGTTAGGGTGGTGGATTGGTAGTATTGGTAGAGGGTCTGACACCATGGTAGGGGTGGATTGGTAGTATAGGTAGAGGGTCTGACACAATGCTAGGGTGGCGGATTGGCAGTATTGGTAGAGGGTCTGACACCATGTTAGGGTGGTGGATTGGCAGTATTGGTAGAGGGTCTGACACCATGTTAGGGTGGCGGATTGGCAGTATTGGTAGAGGGTCTGACACCATGTTAGGGTGGTGGATTTGCAGTATTGGTAGAGGGTCTGATACCATGTTAGGTGGTGGATTGGCAGTATTGGTAGAGGGTCTGACACCATGTTATGTGGCGGATTGGCAGTATTGGTAGAGGGTCTGACACCATGTTAGGGTGGTGGATTGGCAGTATTGGTAGAGGGTCTGACACCATGTTAGGGTGGTGGATTGGCAGTATAGGTAGAGGGTCTGACACCATGTTAGGGTGGTGGATTGGTAGTATAGGTAGAGGGTCTGACACAATGCTAGGGTGGCGGATTGGCAGTATTGGTAGAGGGTCTGACACCATGTTAGGTGGTGGATTGGCAGTATTGGTAGAGGGTCTGACACCATGTTAGGGTGGTGGATTGGCAGTATTGGTAGCGGGTCTGACACCATGTTAGAGTGGTGGATTAGTAGTATAGGTAGAGGGTCTGACACCATGGTAGGGTGGTGGATTGGCAGTATAGGTAGAGGGTCTGACACCATGTTAGGGTGGCGGATTGGCAGTATTGGTAGAGGGTCTGACACCATGCTAGGGTGGTGGATTGGCAGTATTGGTAGAGGGTCTGACACCATGTTAGGGTGGTGGATTGGCAGTATTGGTAGAGGGTCTGCCACCATGCTAGGGTGGTGGATTGGCAGTATTGGTAGAGGGTCTGACACCATGTTAGGGTGGTGGATTGGCAGTATTGGTAGAGGGTCTGACATCATGCTAGGTGGTGGATTGTTAGTATTGGTAGAGGGTCTGACACCATGTTAGGTGGTGGATTGGCAGTATAGGTAGAGGTTCTGACACAATGCTAGGGTGGCGGATTGGCAGTATTGGTAGAGGGTCTGACACAATGCTAGGGTGGCGGATTAGCAGTATTGGTAGAGGGTCTGACACCATATTAGGTGGTGGATTGGTAGTATTGGTAGAGGGTCTGACACCATGTTAGGTGGTGGATTGGCAGTATTGGTAGAGGGTCTGACACCATGTTAGGGTGGTGGATTGGCAGTATTGGTAGCGGGTCTGACACCATGTTAGAGTGGTGGATTAGTAGTATAGGTAGAGGGTCTGACACCATGGTAGGGTGGTGGATTGGCAGTATAGGTAGAGGGTCTGACACCATGTTAGGGTGGCGGATTGGCAGTATTGGTAGAGGGTCTGACACCATGCTAGGGTGGTGGATTGGCAGTATTGGTAGAGGGTCTGACACCATGTTAGGGTGGTGGATTGGCAGTATTGGTAGAGGGTCTGCCACCATGCTAGGGTGGTGGATTGGCAGTATTGGTAGAGGGTCTGACACCATGTTAGGGTGGTGGATTGGCAGTATTGTTAGAGGGTCTGACATCATGTTAGGTGGTGGATTGTTAGTATTGGTAGAGGGTCTGACACCATGTTAGGTGGTGGATTGGCAGTATAGGTAGAGGTTCTGACACAATGCTAGGGTGGCGGATTGGCAGTATTGGTAGAGGGTCTGACACCATGTTAGGGTGGTGGATTGGTAGTATAGGTAGAGGGTCTGACACCATTGTAGGGTGGTGGATTGGCAGTATTGGTAGAGGGTCTGATACCATGTTAGGGTGGTGGATTGGCAGTATTGGTAGAGGGTCTGACACCATTGTAGGGTGGTGGATTGGCAGTATTGTTAGAGGTTCTGGCACCATGTTAGGTGGTGGATTGGCAGTATTGGTAGAGGGTCTGACACCATGTTAGGGTGGTGGATTGGCAGTATTGGTAGAGGGTCTGACACCATGGTAGGGGGTGGATTGGTAGTATAGGTAGAGGGTCTGACACAATGCTAGGGTGGCGGATTGGCAGTATTGGTAGAGGGTCTGACACCATGTTAGGGTGGTGGATTGGCAGTATTGGTAGAGGGTCTGATACCATGTTAGGGTGGTGGATTGGCAGTATTGGTAGAGGGTCTGACACCATGTTAGGGTAGCGGATTGGCAGTATTGGTAGAGGGTCTGACACCATGTTACGGTGGTGGATTGGCAGTATTGGTAGAGGGTCTGATATCATGTTAGGGTGGTTGATTGGTAGTATAGGTAGAGGGTCTGACACCATGGTAGGGTGGCAGATTGGCAGTATTGGTAGAGGGTCTGACACAATGTTAGGGTGGTGGATTGGCAGTATTGGTAGAGGGTCTGACATCATGTTAGGGTGGTGGATTGGTAGTATAGGTAGAGGTTTTGACACCATTGTAGGGTGGTGGATTGGCAATATTGGTAGAGGGTCTCACACCATGTTAGGGTGGCGGATTGGCAATATTGGTAGAGGTTCTGACACCATGGTAGGTGGTGGATTGGCAGTGTTTATAGAGGGTCTGACACCATGGTAGGCTGGTGGATTGGTAGTATTGGTAGAGGGTCTGACACCATGTTAGGGTGGTGGAGTGGTAGTATAGGCAGAGGGTCTGACACCATCTTAGGTGGTGGATTGGTAGTATTGGTAGATCGTCTGACACCATGTTAGGGTGGTGGATTGGTAGTATAGGTAGAGGGTCTGAGACCATCTTAGGTGTTGGATTGGTAGTATTGGTAGAGGGTCTGACACCATCTTAGGTGGTGGATTGGCAGTATTGGTAGAGGGTCTGACACAATGCTAGGGTGGTGGATTGGCAGTATTGTTAGAGGGGCTAACACCATGTTAGGTGGTGGATTGGCAGTATTTGTAGAGGGTCTGACACAATGCTAGGGTTGTGGATTGGCAGTATTGGTAGAGGGGCTGACACCATTTTAGGTGGTGGATTGGCAGTATTGGTAGAGGGTCAGACGCCATGGGTGGTGGATTGGCATTATTGGTAGAGGGTCTGACACCATGTTAGGGTGGTGGATTGGCAGTATAGGTAGAGGGTCTGACACCATGTTAGGGTGGTGGATTGGTAGTATAGGTAGAGGGTCTGACACAATGCTAGGGTGGCGGATTGGCAGTATTGGTAGAGGGTCTGACACCATGTTAGGGTGGTGGATTGGTAGTATTGGTAGAGGGTCTGACACCATGGTAGGGGGTGGATTGGTAGTATAGGTAGAGGGTCTGACACAATGCTAGGGTGGCGGATTGGCAGTATTGGTAGAGGGTCTGACACCATGTTAGGGTGGTGGATTGGCAGTATTGGTAGAGGGTCTGATACCATGTTAGGGTGGTGGATTGGCAGTATTGGTAGAGGGTCTGACACCATGTTAGGGTAGCGGATTGGCAGTATTGGTAGAGGGTCTGACACAATGTTAGGGTGGTGGATTGGCAGTATTGGTAGAGGGTCTGACATCATGTTAGGGTGGTGGATTGGTAGTATAGGTAGAGGTTTTGACACCATTGTAGGGTGGTGGATTGGCAATATTGGTAGAGGGTCTCACACCATGTTAGGGTGGGGGATTGGCAATATTGGTAGAGGTTCTGACACCATGGTAGGTGGTGGATTGGCAGTATTGGTAGAGGGTCTGACACCATGTTAGGGTGGCGGATTGGCAGTATTGGTAGAGGGTCTGACACCATGTTAGGGTGGTGGATTTGCAGTATTGGTAGAGGGTCTGATACCATGTTAGGTGGTGGATTGGCAGTATTGGTAGAGGGTCTGACACCATGTTATGTGGCGGATTGGCAGTATTGGTAGAGGGTCTGACACCATGTTAGGGTGGTGGATTGGCAGTATTGGTAGAGGGTCTGACACCATGTTAGGGTGGTGGATTGGCAGTATAGGTAGAGGGTCTGACACCATGTTAGGGTGGTGGATTGGTAGTATAGGTAGAGGGTCTGACACAATGCTAGGGTGGCGGATTGGCAGTATTGGTAGAGGGTCTGACACCATGTTAGGTGGTGGATTGGCAGTATTGGTAGAGGGTCTGACACCATGTTAGGGTGGTGTATTGGCAGTATTGGTAGCGGGTCTGACACCATGTTAGAGTGGTGGATTAGTAGTATAGGTAGAGGGTCTGACACCATGGTAGGGTGGTGGATTGGCAGTATAGGTAGAGGGTCTGACACCATGTTAGGGTGGCGGATTGGCAGTATTGGTAGAGGGTCTGACACCATGCTAGGGTGGTGGATTGGCAGTATTGGTAGAGGGTCTGACACCATGTTAGGGTGGTGGATTGGCAGTATTGGTAGAGGGTCTGCCACCATGCTAGGGTGGTGGATTGGCAGTATTGGTAGAGGGTCTGACACCATGTTAGGGTGGTGGATTGGCAGTATTGGTAGAGGGTCTGACATCATGCTAGGTGGTGGATTGTTAGTATTGGTAGAGGGTCTGACACCATGTTAGGTGGTGGATTGGCAGTATAGGTAGAGGTTCTGACACAATGCTAGGGTGGCGGATTGGCAGTATTGGTAGAGGGTCTGACACCATGTTAGGGTGGTGGATTGGTAGTATAGGTAGAGGGTCTGACACCATTGTAGGGTGGTGGATTGGCAATATTGGTAGAGATCTGACACCATGTTAGGGTGGTGGATTGGCAGTATTGGTAGAGGGTCTGATACCATGTTAGGGTGGTGGATTGGCAGTATTGGTAGAGGGTCTGAGACCATTGTAGGGTGGTGGATTGGCAGTATTGTTAGAGGTTCTGGCACCATGTTAGGTGGTGGATTGGCAGTATTGGTAGAGGGTCTGACACCATGTTAGGGTGGTGGATTGGCAGTATTGGTAGAGGGTCTGACACCATGGTAGGGGGTGGATTGGTAGTATAGGTAGAGGGTCTGACACAATGCTAGGGTGGCGGATTGGCAGTATTGGTAGAGGGTCTGACACCATGTTAGGGTGGTGGATTGGCAGTATTGGTAGAGGGTCTGATACCATGTTAGGGTGGTGGATTGGCAGTATTGGTAGAGGGTCTGACACCATGTTAGGGTAGCGGATTGGCAGTATTGGTAGAGGGTCTGACACCATGTTACGATGGTGGATTGGCAGTATTGGTAGAGGGTCTGATATCATGTTAGGGTGGTTGATTGGTAGTATAGGTAGAGGGTCTGACACCATGGTAGGGTGGCAGATTGGCAGTATTGGTAGAGGGTCTGACACAATGTTAGGGTGGTGGATTGGCAGTATTGGTAGAGGGTCTGACATCATGTTAGGGTGGTGGATTGGTAGTATAGGTAGAGGTTTTGACACCATTGTAGGGTGGTGGATTGGCAATATTGGTAGAGGGTCTCACACCATGTTAGGGTGGCGGATTGGCAATATTGGTAGAGGTTCTGACACCATGGTAGGTGGTGGATTGGCAGTGTTTATAGAGGGTCTGACACCATGGTAGGCTGGTGGATTGGTAGTATTGGTAGAGGGTCTGACACCATGTTAGGGTGGTGGAGTGGTAGTATAGGCAGAGGGTCTGACACCATCTTAGGTGGTGGATTGGTAGTATTGGTAGATCGTCTGACACCATGTTAGGGTGGTGGATTGGTAGTATAGGTAGAGCGTCTGAGACCATCTTAGGTGTTGGATTGGTAGTATTGGTAGAGGGTCTGACACCATCTTAGGTGGTGGATTGACAGTATTGGTAGAGGGTCTGACACAATGCTAGGGTGGTGGATTGGCAGTATTGTTAGAGGGGCTAACACCATGTTAGGTGGTGGATTGGCAGTATTTGTAGAGGGCCTGACACAATGCTAGGGTTGTGGATTGGCAGTATTGGTAGAGGGGCTGACACCATGTTAGGTAGTGGATTGGTAGTATTGGTAGAGGGTCTGACACCATGGTAGGTGGTGGATTGGTAGTATTGGTAGAGGGTCTGACACCATGTTAGGTGGTGTATTGGTAGTATTGGTAGAGGGTCTGACACCATGTTAGGGTGGTGGATTGGCAGTATTGGTAGAGGGTCTGATACCATGTCAGGGTGGTGGATTGGTAGTATAGGTAGAGGGTCTGACACCATTGTAGGGTGGTGGATTGGCAATATTGTTAGAGATCTGACACCATGTTAGGTGGTGGATTGGTAGTATTGGAAGAGGGTCTGACACCATGTTAGGGTGGATGATTGGCAGTATTGGTAGAGGGTCTGACACCATGGTAGGGTGGTGGATTGGCAGTATTGTTAGAGGTTCTGGCACCATGTTAGGTGGTGGATTGGCAGTATTGGTAGAGGGTCAGACGCCATGGGTGGTGGATTGGAAGTATTGGTAGAGGGTCTAACACCATGTTAGGGTGGTGGATGGTAGTATAGGTAGAGGGTCTGACACCATGTTAGGTGGTGGATTGGCAGTATTTGTAGAGGGCCTGATACAATGCTAGGGTGGTGGATTGGCAGTATTGGTAGAGGGTCTGACACCATGTTAGGTGGTGGATTAGCAGTATTGGTAGATGGTCAGACGCCATGGGTGGTGGATTGGCAGCATTGGTAGAGGGTCTGACACCATGTTAGGGTGGTGGATTGGTAGTATTGGTAGAGGGTCTGACACCATGGTAGGGGGTGGATTGGTAGTATAGGTAGAGGGTCTGACACAATGCTAGGGTGGCGGATTGGCAGTATTGGTAGAGGGTCTGACACCATGTTAGGGTGGTGGATTGGCAGTATTGGTAGAGGGTCTGATACCATGTTAGGGTGGTGGATTGGCAGTATTGGTAGAGGGTCTGACACCATGTTAGGGTGGCGGATTGGCAGTATTGGTAGAGGGTCTGACACCATGTTACGGTGGTGGATTGGCAGTATTGGTAGAGGGTCTGATATCATGTTAGGGTGGTTGATTGGTAGTATAGGTAGAGGGTCTGACACCATGGTAGGGTGGCAGATTGGCAGTATTGGTAGAGGGTCTGACACAATGTTAGGGTGGTGGATTGGCAGTATTGGTAGAGGGTCTGACATCATGTTAGGGTGGTGGATTGGTAGTATAGGTAGAGGTTTTGACACCATTGTAGGGTGGTGGATTGGCAATATTGGTAGAGGGTCTCACACCATGTTAGGGTGGCGGATTGGCAATATTGGTAGAGGTTCTGACACCATGGTAGGTGGTGGATTGGCAGTGTTTATAGAGGGTCTGACACCATGGTAGGCTGGTGGATTGGTAGTATTGGTAGAGGGTCTGACACCATGTTAGGGTGGTGGAGTGGTAGTATAGGCAGAGGGTCTGACACCATCTTAGGTGGTGGATTGGTAGTATTGGTAGATCGTCTGACACCATGTTAGGGTGGTGGATTGGTAGTATAGGTAGAGGGTCTGAGACCATCTTAGGTGTTGGATTGGTAGTATTGGTAGAGGGTCTGACACCATCTTAGGTGGTGGATTGACAGTATTGGTAGAGGGTCTGACACAATGCTAGGGTTGTGGATTGGCAGTATTGGTAGAGGGGCTGACACCATTTTAGGTGGTGGATTGGCAGTATTGGTAGAGGGTCAGACGCCATGGGTGGTGGATTGGCATTATTGGTAGAGGGTCTGACACCATGTTAGGGTGGTGGATTGGCAGTATAGGTAGAGGGTCTGACACCATGTTGGGGTGGTGGATTGGTAGTATTGGTAGAGGGTCTGACACCATGTTAGGTGGTTGATTGGCAGTATAGGTAGAGGGTCTGACACAATGCTAGGGTGGCGGATTGGCAGTATTGGTAGAGGGTCTGACACCATGTTAGGTGGTGGATTGGCAGTATTGGTAGAGGGTCTGACACCATGTTAGGGTGGTGGATTGGCAGTATTGGTAGCGGGTCTGACACCATGTTAGAGTGGTGGATTAGTAGTATAGGTAGAGGGTCTGACACCATGGTAGGGTGGTGGATTGGCAGTATAGGTAGAGGGTCTGACACCATGTTAGGGTGGCGGATTGGCAGTATTGGTAGAGGGTCTGACACCATGCTAGGGTGGTGGATTGGCAGTATTGGTAGAGGGTCTGACACCATGTTAGGGTGGTGGATTGGCAGTATTGGTAGAGGGTCTGCCACCATGCTAGGGTGGTGGATTGGCAGTATTGGTAGAGGGTCTGACACCATGTTAGGGTGGTGGATTGGCAGTATTGGTAGAGGGTCTGACATCATGCTAGGTGGTGGATTGTTAGTATTGGTAGAGGGTCTGACACCATGTTAGGTGGTGGATTGGCAGTATAGGTAGAGGTTCTGACACAATGCTAGGGTGGCGGATTGGCAGTATTGGTAGAGGGTCTGACACCATGTTAGGGTGGTGGATTGGCAGTATTGGTAGCGGGTCTGACACCATGTTAGGATGGCGGATTGGCAGTATTGGTAGAGGGTCTGACACCATGTTAGGGTGGTGGATTGGCAGTATTGGTAGAGGGTCTGATACCATGTTAGGTTGGTGGATTGGTAGTATAGGTAGAGGGTCTGACACCATTGTAGGGTGGTGGATTGGCAATATTGGTAGAGACCTGACACCATGTTAGGTGGTGGATTGGTAGTATTGGTAGAGGGTCTGACACCATGTTAGGGTGGAGGATTGGCAGTATTGGTAGAGGGTCTGACACCATGGTAGGGTGGTGGATTGGCAGTATTGTTAGAGGTTCTGGCACCATGTTAGGTGGTGGATTGGCAGTATTGGTAGAGGGTCAGACGTCATGGGTGGTGGATTGGAAGTATTGGTAGAGGGTCTAACACCATGTTAGGGTGGTGGATGGTAGTATAGGTAGAGGGTCTGACACCATGTTAGGTGGTGGATTGGCAGTATTGGTAGAGGGCCTGACACAATGCTAGGGTGGTGGATTGGCAGTATTGGTAGAGGGTCTGACACCATGTTAGGTGGTGGATTAGCAGTATTGGTAGATGATCAGACGCCATGGGTGGTGGATTGGCAGCATTGGTAGAGGGTCTGACACCATGTTAGGGTGGTGGATTGGTAATATTGGTAGAGGGTCTGACACCATGGTAGGGGGTGGATTGGTAGTATAGGTAGAGGGTCTGACACAATGCTAGGGTGGCGGATTGGCAGTATTGGTAGAGGGTCTGACACCATGTTAGGGTGGTGGATTGGCAGTATTGGTAGAGGGTCTGATACCATGTTAGGGTGGTGGATTCGCAGTATTGGTAGAGGGTCTGACACCATGTTAGGGTGGCGGATTGGCAGTATTGGTAGAGGGTCTGACACCATGTTACGGTGGTGGATTGGCAGTATTGGTAGAGGGTCTGATATCATGTTAGGGTGGTTGATTGGTAGTATAGGTAGAGGGTCTGACACCATGGTAGGGTGGCAGATTGGCAGTATTGGTAGAGAGTCTGACACAATGTTAGGGTGGTGGATTGGCAGTATTGGTAGAGGGTCTGACATCATGTTAGGGTGGTGGATTGGTAGTATAGGTAGAGGTTTTGACACCATTGTAGGGTGGTGGATTGGCAATATTGGTAGAGGGTCTCACACCATGTTAGGGTGGCGGATTGGCAATATTGGTAGAGGTTCTGACACCATGGTAGGTGGTGGATTGGCAGTTCTTATAGAGGGTCTGACACCATGGTAGGCTGGTGGATTGGTAGTATTGGTAGAGGGTCTGACACCATGTTAGGGTGGTGGAGTGGTAGTATAGGCAGAGGGTCTGACACCATCTTAGGTGGTGGATTGGTAGTATTGGTAGATCGTCTGACACCATGTTAGGGTGGTGGATTGGTAGTATAGGTAGAGGGTCTGAGACCATCTTAGGTGTTGGATTGGTAGTATTGGTAGAGGGTCTGACACCATCTTAGGTGGTGGATTGGCAGTATTGGTAGAGGGTCTGACACAATGCTAGGGTGGTGGATTGGCAGTATTGTTAGAGGGGCTAACACCATGTTAGGTGGTGGATTGGCAGTATTTGTAGAGGGTCTGACACAATGCTAGGGTTGTGGATTGGCAGTATTGGTAGAGGGGCTGACACCATTTTAGGTGGTGGATTGGCAGTATTGGTAGAGGGTCAGACGCCATGGGTGGTGGATTGGCATTATTGGTAGAGGGTCTGACACCATGTTAGGGTTGTGGATTGGCAGTATAGGTAGAGGGTCTGACACCATGTTAGGGTGGTGGATTGGTAGTATAGGTAGAGGGTCTGACACAATGCTAGGGTGGCGGATTGGCAGTATTGGTAGAGGGTCTGACACCATGTTAGGTGGTGGATTGGCAGTATGGGTAGAGGGTCTGACACCATGTTAGGGTGGTGGATTGGCAGTATTGGTAGCGGGTCTGACACCATGTTAGAGTGGTGGATTAGTAGTATAGGTAGAGGGTCTGACACCATGGTAGGGTGGTGGATTGGCAGTATAGGTAGAGGGTCTGACACCATGTTACGGTGGCGGATTGGCAGTATTGGTAGAGGGTCTGACACCATGCTAGGGTGGTGGATTGGCAGTATTGGTAGAGGGTCTGACACCATGTTAGGGTGGTGGATTGGCAGTATTGGTAGAGGGTCTGCCACCATGCTAGGGTGGTGGATTGGCAGTATTGGTAGAGGGTCTGACACCATGTTAGGGTGGTGGATTGGCAGTATTGGTAGAGGGTCTGACATCATGCTAGGTGGTGGATTGTTAGTATTGGTAGAGGGTCTGACACCATGTTAGGTGGTGGATTGGCAGTATAGGTAGAGGTTCTGACACAATGCTAGGGTGGCGGATTGGCAGTATTGGTAGAGGGTCAGACACCATGTTAGGGTGGTGGATTGGCAGTATTGGTAGAGGGTCTGACACCATGTTAGGGTGGCGGATTGGCAGTATTGGTAGAGGGTCTGACACCATGTTAGGGTGGTGGATTGGCAGTATTGGTAGAGGGTCTGATACCATGTTAGGGTGGTGGATTGGTAGTATAGGTAGAGGGTCTGACACCATTGTAGGGTGGTGGATTGGCAATATTGGTAGAGGGTCTGACACCATGGTAGGGTGGTGGATCGGCAGTATTGTTAGAGGTTCTGGCACCATGTTAGGTGGTGGATTGGTAGTATTGGTAGAGGGTCTGACACCATGTTAGGGTGGAGGATTGGCAGTATTGGTAGAGGGTCTGACACCATGGTAGGGTGGTGGATTGGCAGTATTGTTAGAGGTTCTGGCACCATGTTAGGTGGTGGATTGGCAGTATTGGTAGAGGGTCAGACGCCATGGGTGGTGGATTGGAAGTATTGGTAGAGGGTCTAACACCATGTTAGGGTGGTGGATGGTAGCATAGGTAGAGGGTCTGACACCATGTTAGGTGGTGGATTGGCAGTATTGGTAGAGGGCCTGACACAATGCTAGGGTGGTGGATTGGCAGTATTGGTAGAGGGTCTGACACCATGTTAGGTGGTGGATTAGCAGTATTGGTAGATGGTCAGACGCCATGGGTGGTGGATTGGCAGCATTGGTAGAGGGTCTGACACCATGTTAGGGTGGTGGATTGGTAGTATTGGTAGAGGGTCTGACACCATGGTAGGGGGTGGATTGGTAGTATAGGTAGAGGGTCTGACACAATGCTAGGGTGGCGGATTGGCAGTATTGGTAGAGGGTCTGACACCATGTTAGGGTGGTGGATTGGCAGTATTGGTAGAGGGTCTGATACCATGTTAGGGTGGTGGATTGGCAGTATTGGTAGAGGGTCTGACACCATGTTAGGGTGGCGGATTGGCAGTATTGGTAGAGGGTCTGACACCATGTTACGGTGGTGGATTGGCAGTATTGGTAGAGGGTCTGATATCATGTTAGGGTGGTTGATTGGTAGTATAGGTAGAGGGTCTGACACCATGGTAGGGTGGCAGATTGGCAGTATTGGTAGAGGGTCTGACACAATGTTAGGGTGGTGGATTGGCAGTATTGGTAGAGGGTCTGACATCATGTTAGGGTGGTGGATTGGTAGTATAGGTAGAGGTTTTGACAACATTGTAGGGTGGCGGATTGGCAATATTGGTAGAGGTTCTGACACCATGGTAGGTGGTGGATTGGCAGTGTTTATAGAGGGTCTGACACCATGGTAGGCTGGTGGATTGGTAGTATTGGTAGAGGGTCTGACACCATGTTAGGGTGGTGGAGTGGTAGTATAGGCAGAGGGTCTGACACCATCTTAGGTGGTGGATTGGTAGTATTGGTAGATCGTCTGACACCATGTTAGGGTGGTGGATTGGTAGTATAGGTAGAGGGTCTGAGACCATCTTAGGTGTTGGATTGGTAGTATTGGTAGAGGGTCTGACACCATCTTAGGTGGTGGATTGGCAGTATTGGTAGAGGGTCTGACACAATGCTAGGGTGGTGGATTGGCAGTATTGTTAGAGGGGCTAACACCATGTTAGGTGGTGGATTGGCAGTATTTGTAGAGGGTCTGACACAATGCTAGGGTTGCGGATTGGCAGTATTGGTAGAGGGGCTGACACCATTTTAGGTGGTGGATTGGCAGTATTGGTAGAGGGTCAGACGCCATGGGTGGTGGATTGGCATTATTGGTAGAGGGTCTGACACCATGTTAGGGTGGTGGATTGGCAGTATAGGTAGAGGGTCTGACACCATGTTGGGGTGGTGGATTGGTAGTATTGGTAGAGGGTCTGACACCATGTTAGGTGGTGGATTGGCAGTATAGGTAGAGGGTCTGACACAATGCTAGGGTGGCGGATTGGCAGTATTGGTAGAGGGTCTGACACCATGTTAGGTGGTGGATTGGCAGTATTGGTAGAGGGTCTGACACCATGTTAGGGTGGTGGATTGGCAGTATTGGTAGCGGGTCTGACACCATGTTAGAGTGGTGGATTAGTAGTATAGGTAGAGGGTCTGACACCATGGTAGGGTGGTGGATTGGCAGTATAGGTAGAGGGTCTGACACCATGTTAGGGTGGCGGATTGGCAGTATTGGTAGAGGGTCTGACACCATGCTAGGGTGGTGGATTGGCAGTATTGGTAGAGGGTCTGACACCATGTTAGGGTGGTGGATTGGCAGTATTGGTAGAGGGTCTGCCACCATGCTAGGGTGGTGGATTGGCAGTATTGGTAGAGGGTCTGACACCATGTTAGGGTGGTGGATTGGCAGTATTGGTAGAGGGTCTGACATCATGCTAGGTGGTGGATTGTTAGTATTGGTAGAGGGTCTGACACCATGTTAGGTGGTGGATTGGCAGTATAGGTAGAGGTTCTGACACAATGCTAGGGTGGCGGATTGGCAGTATTGGTAGAGGGTCTGACACCATGTTAGGGTGGTGGATTGGCAGTATTGGTAGCGGGTCTGACACCATGTTAGGATGGCGGATTGGCAGTATTGTTAGAGGGTCTGACACCATGTTAGGGTGGTGGATTGGCAGTATTGGTAGAGGGTCTGATACCATGTTAGGTTGGTGGATTGGTAGTATAGGTAGAGGGTCTGACACCATTGTAGGGTGGTGGATTGGCAATATTGGTAGAGACCTGACACCATGTTAGGTGGTGGATTGGTAGTATTGGTAGAGGGTCTGACACCATGTTAGGGTGGAGGATTGGCAGTATTGGTAGAGGGTCTGACACCATGGTAGGGTGGTGGATTGGCAGTATTGTTAGAGGTTCTGGCACCATGTTAGGTGGTGGATTGGCAGTATTGGTAGAGGGTCAGACGTCATGGGTGGTGGATTGGAAGTATTGGTAGAGGGTCTAACACCATGTTAGGGTGGTGGATGGTAGTATAGGTAGAGGGTCTGACACCATGTTAGGTGGTGGATTGGCAGTATTGGTAGAGGGCCTGACACAATGCTAGGGTGGTGGATTGGCAGTATTGGTAGAGGGTCTGACACCATGTTAGGTGGTGGATTAGCAGTATTGGTAGATGATCAGACGCCATGGGTGGTGGATTGGCAGCATTGGTAGAGGGTCTGACACCATGTTAGGGTGGTGGATTGGTAATATTGGTAGAGGGTCTGACACCATGGTAGGGGTTGGATTGGTAGTATAGGTAGAGGGTCTGACACAATGCTAGGGTGGCGGATTGGCAGTATTGGTAGAGGGTCTGACACCATGTTAGGGTGGTGGATTGGCAGTATTGGTAGAGGGTCTGATACCATGTTAGGGTGGTGGATTGGCAGTATTGGTAGAGGGTCTGACACCATGTTAGGGTGGCGGATTGGCAGTATTGGTAGAGGGTCTGACACCATGTTACGGTGGTGGATTGGCAGTATTGGTAGAGGGTCTGATATCATGTTAGGGTGGTTGATTGGTAGTATAGGTAGAGGGTCTGACACCATGGTAGGGTGGCAGATTGGCAGTATTGGTAGAGGGTCTGACACAATGTTAGGGTGGTGGATTGGCAGTATTGGTAGAGGGTCTGACATCATGTTAGGGTGGTGGATTGGTAGTATAGGTAGAGGTTTTGACACCATTGTAGGGTGGTGGATTGGCAATATTGGTAGAGGGTCTCACACCATGTTAGGGTGGCGGATTGGCAATATTGGTAGAGGTTCTGACACCATGGTAGGTGGTGGATTGGCAGTTCTTATAGAGGGTCTGACACCATGGTAGGCTGGTGGATTGGTAGTATTGGTAGAGGGTCTGACACCATGTTAGGGTGGTGGAGTGGTAGTATAGGCAGAGGGTCTGACACCATCTTAGGTGGTGGATTGGTAGTATTGGTAGATCGTCTGACACCATGTTAGGGTGGTGGATTGGTAGTATAGGTAGAGGGTCTGAGACCATCTTAGGTGTTGGATTGGTAGTATTGGTAGAGGGTCTGACACCATCTTAGGTGGTGGATTGGCAGTATTGGTAGAGGGTCTGACACAATGCTAGGGTGGTGGATTGGCAGTATTGTTAGAGGGGCTAACACCATGTTAGGTGGTGGATTGGCAGTATTTGTAGAGGGTCTGACACAATGCTAGGGTTGTGGATTGGCAGTATTGGTAGAGGGGCTGACACCATTTTAGGTGGTGGATTGGCAGTATTGGTAGAGGGTCAGACGCCATGGGTGGTGGATTGGCATTATTGGTAGAGGGTCTGACACCATGTTAGGGTGGTGGATTGGCAGTATAGGTAGAGGGTCTGACACCATGTTAGGGTGGTGGATTGGTAGTATAGGTAGAGGGTCTGACACAATGCTAGGGTGGCGGATTGGCAGTATTGGTAGAGGGTCTGACACCATGTTAGGTGGTGGATTGGCAGTATGGGTAGAGGGTCTGACACCATGTTAGGGTGGTGGATTGGCAGTATTGGTAGCGGGTCTGACACCATGTTAGAGTGGTGGATTAGTAGTATAGGTAGAGGGTCTGACACCATGGTAGTGTGGTGGATTGGCAGTATAGGTAGAGGGTCTGACACCATGTTAGGGTGGCGGATTGGCAGTATTGGTAGAGGGTCTGACACCATGCTAGGGTGGTGGATTGGCAGTATTGGTAGAGGGTCTGACACCATGTTAGGGTGGTGGATTGGCAGTATTGGTAGAGGGTCTGCCACCATGCTAGGGTGGTGGATTGGCAGTATTGGTAGAGGGTCTGACACCATGTTAGGGTGGTGGATTGGCAGTATTGGTAGAGGGTCTGACATCATGCTAGGTGGTGGATTGTTAGTATTGGTAGAGGGTCTGACACCATGTTAGGTGGTGGATTGGCAGTATAGGTAGAGGTTCTGACACAATGCTAGGGTGGCGGATTGGCAGTATTGGTAGAGGGTCAGACACCATGTTAGGGTGGTGGATTGGCAGTATTGGTAGAGGGTCTGACACCATGTTAGGGTGGCGGATTGGCAGTATTGGTAGAGGGTCTGACACCATGTTAGGGTGGTGGATTGGCAGTATTGGTAGAGGGTCTGATACCATGTTAGGGTGGTGGATTGGTAGTATAGGTAGAGGGTCTGACACCATTGTAGGGTGGTGGATTGGCAATATTGGTAGAGGGTCTGACACCATGGTAGGGTGGTGGATCGGCAGTATTGTTAGAGGTTCTGGCACCATGTTAGGTGGTGGATTGGTAGTATTGGTAGAGGGTCTGACACCATGTTAGGGTGGAGGATTGGCAGTATTGGTAGAGGGTCTGACACCATGGTAGGGTGGTGGATTGGCAGTATTGTTAGAGGTTCTGGCACCATGTTAGGTGGTGGATTGGCAGTATTGGTAGAGGGTCAGACGCCATGGGTGGTGGATTGGAAGTATTGGTAGAGGGTCTAACACCATGTTAGGGTGGTGGATGGTAGCATAGGTAGAGGGTCTGACACCATGTTAGGTGGTGGATTGGCAGTATTGGTAGAGGGCCTGACACAATGCTAGGGTGGTGGATTGGCAGTATTGGTAGAGGGTCTGACACCATGTTAGGTGGTGGATTAGCAGTATTGGTAGATGGTCAGACGCCATGGGTGGTGGATTGGCAGCATTGGTAGAGGGTCTGACACCATGTTAGGGTGGTGGATTGGTAGTATTGGTAGAGGGTCTGACACCATGGTAGGGGGTGGATTGGTAGTATAGGTAGAGGGTCTGACACAATGCTAGGGTGGCGGATTGGCAGTATTGGTAGAGGGTCTGACACCATGGTAGGGTGGCAGATTGGCAGTATTGGTAGAGGGTCTGACACAATGTTAGGGTGGTGGATTGGCAGTATTGGTAGAGGGTCTGACATCATGTTAGGGTGGTGGATTGGTAGTATAGGTAGAGGTTTTGACAACATTGTAGGGTGGCGGATTGGCAATATTGGTAGAGGTTCTGACACCATGGTAGGTGGTGGATTGGCAGTGTTTATAGAGGGTCTGACACCATGGTAGGCTGGTGGATTGGTAGTATTGGTAGAGGGTCTGACACCATGTTAGGGTGGTGGAGTGGTAGTATAGGCAGAGGGTCTGACACCATCTTAGGTGGTGGATTGGTAGTATTGGTAGATCGTCTGACACCATGTTAGGGTGGTGGATTGGTAGTATAGGTAGAGGGTCTGAGACCATCTTAGGTGTTGGATTGGTAGTATTGGTAGAGGGTCTGACACCATCTTAGGTGGTGGATTGGCAGTATTGGTAGAGGGTCTGACACAATGCTAGGGTGGTGGATTGGCAGTATTGTTAGAGGGGCTAACACCATGTTAGGTGGTGGATTGGCAGTATTTGTAGAGGGTCTGACACAATGCTAGGGTTGCGGATTGGCAGTATTGGTAGAGGGGCTGACACCATTTTAGGTGGTGGATTGGCAGTATTGGTAGAGGGTCAGACGCCATGGGTGGTGGATTGGCATTATTGGTAGAGGGTCTGACACCATGTTAGGGTGGTGGATTGGCAGTATAGGTAGAGGGTCTGACACCATGTTAGGGTGGTGGATTGGTAGTATAGGTAGAGGGTCTGACACAATGCTAGGGTGGCGGATTGGCAGTATTGGTAGAGGGTCTGACACCATGTTAGGGTGGTGGATTTGCAGTATTGGTAGAGGGTCTGACACCATTTTAGGGTGGTGGATTGGCAGTATTGGTAGAGGGTCTGACACCATGTTAGGGTGGTGGATTGGCAGTATTGGTAGAGGGTCTGACACCATGTTAGGTGGTGGATTGGTAGTATTGGTAGAGGGTCTGACACCATGGTAGGGTGGTGGATTGGCAGTATAGGTAGAGGGTCTGACACCATGTTAGGGTGGTGGATTGGCAGTATAGGTAGAGGGTCTGACACCATGTTAGGGTGGTGGATTGGCAGTATTGGTAGAGGGTCTGATACCATGCTAGGTGGTGGATTCTTAGTATTGGTAGAGGGTCTGACACCATGTTAGGTGGTGGATTGGCAGTATAGGTAGAGGGTCTGACACCATGTTAGGGTGGCGGATTGGCAGTATTGGTAGAGGGACTGACACCATGTTAGGGTGGCGGATTGGCAGTATTGGTAGAGGGTCTGACACCATGTTAGGGTGGTGGATTGGCAGTATTGGTAGAGGGTCTGATACCATGTTAGGGTGGTGGATTGGTAGTATAGGTAGTGGGTCTGACACGATTGTAGGGTGGTGGATTGGCAATATTGGTAGAGATCTGACACCATGTTAGGTGGTGGATTGGTAGTATTGGTAGAGGGTCTGACACCATGGTAGGTGGTGGATTGGTAGTATTGGTAGAGGGTCTGACACCATGTTAGGTGGTGGATTGGTAGTATTGGTAGAGGGTCTGACACCATGTTAGGGTGGAGGATTGGCAGTATTGGTAGAGGGTCTGACACCATGGTAGAGTGGTGGATTGGCAGTATTGTTAGAGGGTCAGACGCCGTGGGTGGTGGATTGGCAGTATTGGTAGAGGGTCTGACACCATGTTAGGGTGGTGGATTGGTAGTATTGGTAGAGGGTCTGACACCATGGTAGGGGGTGGATTGGTAGTATAGGTAGAGGGTCTGACACAATGCAATGGTGGCGGATTGGCAGTATTGGTAGAGGGTCTGACACCATGTTAGGGTGGTGGATTGGCAGTATTGGTAGAGAGTCTGACACCATTTTAGGGTGGCAGATTTGCAGTATTAGTAGAGGGTTTGACACCATGTTAGGGTGGTGGATTGGCAGTATTGGTAGAGGGTCTGATACCATGTTAGGGTGGTGGATTGGCAGTATTGGTAGAGGGTCTGACACCATGTTATGGTGGCGGATTGGCAGTATTGGTAGAGGGTCTGACACCATGTTAGGGTGGTGGATTGGTAGTATTGGTAGAGGGTCTGACATCATGTTAGGGTGGTGGATTGGTAGTATAGGTAGAGGGTCTGACACCATGGTAGGGTGGTGGATTGGCATTATTGGTAGAGGGTCTGAGACCATGTTAGGTGGTGGATTGGTAGTATTAATAGAGGGTCTGACACCATGTTAGGTGGTGGATTGGTAGTATTGGTAGAGGGTCTGACACCATGGTAGGTGGTGGATTGGTAGTATTGGTAGAGGGTCTGACACCATGTTAGGTGGTGTATTGGTAGTATTGGTAGAGGGTCTGACACCATGTTAGGGTGGTGGATTGGCAGTATTGGTAGAGGGTCTGATACCATGTTAGGGTGGTGGATTGGTAGTATAGGTAAAGGGTCTGACACCATTGTAGGGTGGTGGATTGGCAATATTGGTAGAGATCTGACACCATGTTAGGTGGTGGATTGGTAGTATTGGTAGAGGGTCTGACACCATGTTAGGGTGGAGGATTGGCAGTATTGGTAGAGGGTCTGACACCATGGTAGGGTGGTGGATTGGCAGTATTGTTAGAGGTTCTGGCACCATGTTAGGTGGTGGATTGGCAGTATTGGTAGAGGGTCAGACGCCATGGGTGGTGGATTGGAAGTATTGGTAGAGGGTCTAACACCATGTTAGGGTGGTGGATGGTAGTATAGGTAGAGGGTCTGACACCATGTTAGGTGGTGGATTGGCAGTATTGGTAGAGGGTCTGACACCATGTTAGGTGGTGGATTGGCAGTATTGGTAGAGGGTCTGACACCATGTTAGGTGGTGGATTGGCAGCATTGGTAGAGGGTCTGACACCGTGTTAGGGTGGTGGATTGGTAGTATTGGTAGAGGGTCTGACACCATGGTAGGGGGTGGATTGGTAGTATAGGTAGAGAGTCTGACACAATGCTAGGGTGGCGGTTTTGCAGTATTGGTAGAGGGTCTGACACCATGTTAGGGTGGTGGATTGGCAGTATTGGTAGAGGGTCTGATACCATGTTAGGGTGGTGGATTGGCAGTATTGGTAGAGGGTCTGACACCATGTTAGGGTGGCGGATTGGCAGTATTGGTAGAGGGTCTGACACCATGTTACGGTGGTGGATTGGCAGTATTGGTAGAGGGTCTGATATCATGTTAGGGTGGTTGATTGGTAGTATAGGTAGAGGGTCTGACACCATGGTAGGGTGGCAGATTGGCAGTATTGGTAGAGGGTCTGACACAATGTTAGGGTGGTGGATTGGCAGTATTGGTAGAGGGTCTGACATCATGTTAGGGTGGTGGATTGGTAGTATAGGTAGAGGTTTTGACACCATTGTAGGGTGGTGGATTGGCAATATTGGTAGAGGGTCTCACACCATGTTAGGGTGGCGGATTGGCAATATTGGTAGAGGTTCTGACACCATGGCAGGTGGTGGATTGGCAGTGTTTATAGAGGGTCTGACACCATGGTAGGCTGGTGGATTGGTAGTATTGGTAGAGGGTCTGACACCATGTTAGGGTGGTGGAGTGGTAGTATAGGCAAGGGTCTGACACCATCTTAGGTGGTGGATTGGTAGTATTGGTAGATCGTCTGACACCATGTTAGGGTGGTGGATTGGTACTATAGGTAGAGGGTCTGACACAATGCTAGGGTGGTGGATTGGCAGTATTGTTAGAGGGGCTAACACCATGTTAGGTGGTGGATTGGCAGTATTTGTAGAGGGTCTGACACAATGCTAGGGTTGTGGATTGGCAGTATTGGTAGAGGGGCTGACACCATTTTAGGTGGTGGATTGGCAGTATTGGTAGAGGGTCAGACGCCATGGTTGGTGGATTGGCATTATTGGTAGAGGGTCTGACACCATGTTAGGGTGGTGGATTGGCAGTATAGGTAGAGGGTCTGACACCATGTTAGGGTGGTGGATTGGTAGTATAGGTAGAGGGTCTGACACAATGCTAGGGTGGCGGATTGGCAGTATTGGTAGAGGGTCTGACACCATGTTAGGATGGTGGATTTGCAGTATTGGTAGAGGGTCTGACATCATGTTAGGGTGGTGGATTGGCAGTATTGGTAGAGGGTCTGACACCATGTTAGGTGGTGGATTGGCAGTATTGGTAGAGGGTCAGACGCCATGGGTGGTGGATTGGGAATATTGGTAGAGGGTCTGACACCATGTTAAGGTGGTGGATTGGCAGTATAGATAGAGGGTCTGACACATTGTTAGGGTGGTGGATTGGTAGTATTGGTAGAGGGTCTGACACTGTGGTAGGGTGGCGGATTGGCAGTATTGGTAGAGGGTCTGACAGCATGTTAGGTTGGTGGATTGGCAGTATTGGTAGACGTTCTGATACCATGTTAGGGTGGCTGATTGGTAAACTTGGTAGAGTGTCTGACACCATGTTAGGGTGGTGGATTGGCAGTATTGGTAGAGAGTCTGACACTGTGTTAGGGTGGTGGATTGTTAGTATTGGTAGAGGGTCTGACACCATGTTAGGTGGCGGATTGGTAGTATTGGTATAGGGTCTGACACCATGTTAGGTGGTGGACTGGCAGTATTGGTAGAGGGTCTTACACAGTGCCAGGGTGGTGGATTGGCAGTATTGGTAGAGGGTCTGACACCATGTGAGGGTGGCAGATTGGCAGTATTGGTAGGGGGTCTGACGCCATGTTAGGGTGGTGGATTGGCAGTATTGGTAGAGGGTCTGACACCATGCTAGGGTGGTGGATTGGCAGTATTGGTAGAGGGTCTGACACCATGTTAGGGTGGTGGATTGGCAGTATTGGTAGAGGGTCTGACACCATGCTAGGTCGTGGATTGTTAGTATTGGTAGAGGGTCTGACACCATGTTAGGTGGTGGATTGGCAGTATAGGTAGAGGGTCTGACACCATGTTAGGTTCGTGGAGTGGTAGTATTGGTAGAGGGTCTGACACCATCTTAGTTGGTGGATTGGTAGTATTGGTAGAGGGTCTAACACCATGGTATGTGGTGGATTGGTAGTATTGGTAGAGGGTCTGACACCATGCTAGGGTGGTGGATTGGCAGTATTGGTAGAGGGTCTCACACCATGCTAGGGTGGTGGATTGGCAGTATTGTTAGAGGGTCTGACGCCATGTTAGGTGATGGATTGGTAGTATTGGTAGAGGGTCTGACACCATGTTAGGTGGTAGATCGGCAGTATTGGTTGAGGGTCTGACACAATGCTAGGGTGGTGGATTGGCATTATTGGTAGAGGGGCTGACACCATGTTAGGTGGTGGATTGGCAGTATTGGTAGAGGGTCTGACACAATGCTAGGGTGGTGGATTGGCAGTATTGGTAGAGGGTCTAACACCATGTTAGGGTGGTGGATTGGCAGTATAGTTAGAGGGTCTGACACCATGTTAGGGTGGTGGATTGGTAGTATTGGTAGAGGGTCTGACACCATGGTAGGGGTGGATTGGTAGTATAGGTAGAGGGTCTGGCACAATGCTAGGGTGGCGGATTGGCAGTATTGGTAGAGGGTCTGACACCATGTTAGGTGGTGGATTGGCAGTATTGGTAGAGGGTCTGACACAATGCTAGGGTGGCGGATTGGCAGTATTGGTAGAGGGTCTGACACCATGTTAGGGTGGCGGATTGGCAGTATTGGTAGAGGGTCTGACACCATGTTAGGGTGGTGGATTGGCAGTATTGGTAGAGAGTCTGACACCGTGTTAGGGTGGTGGATTGGTAGTATTGGTAGAGGGTCTGACACCATGCTAGGGTGGTGGATTGGCAGTATTGGTAGAGGGTCTGACACCATGTTAGGGTGGTGGATTGGCAGTATTGGTAGAGGGTCTGACACCATGTTAGGGTGGAGGATTGGCAGTATTGGTACAGGGTCTGACACCATGTTAGGGTGGTGGAATGTTAGTATTGGTAGAGGGTCTGACACCATGTTAGGTGGTGGATTGGCAGTATTGGTACAGGGTCTGATAACATGTTAGGGTTGTGGATTGGTAGTATTGGTAGAGGGTCTGACACCATGTTAGGGTGGTGGATTGGCAGTATTGGTAGAGGGTCTGACACCATGCTAGGGTGGTGGATTGGCAGTATTGGTAGAGGGTCTGACACCATGGTAGGGTGGTGGATTGGTAGTATTGGTAGAGGGTCTGATACCACGTTAGGTGGTGGATTGGCAGTATTGGTAGAGGGTCTGACTCCATGTTAGGTGGTGGATTGGCAGTATTGTTAGAGGGTATGACACCATGGCAGGTGGTGGATTGGTAGTATAGGTAGAGCGACTGACACCATGCTAGGGTGGTGGATTGGCAGTATTGGTAGAGGGTCTGAAACCATGTTAGGGTGGTGGAGTGGCAGTATTGGGAGAGGGTCAGACATCATGTTAGGTGGTGGATTGGCAGTATTGGTAGAGGGTCTGACACCATGGTAGTGTGGTGGATTGGTAGCATTGGTAGTGGGTCTGACACCATGGTAGGTGGTGGATTGGAAGTATTGGTAGAGGGTCTGATACCATGGTAGTTGGTGGATTGGTAGTATTGGGAGAGGGTCAGACATCATGTTAGGTGGTGGATTGGTAGTATTGGTAGAGGGTCTGACACCATGGTAGGGTGGTGGATTGGTAGTATTGGTAGAGGGTCTGATACCATGTTATGTGGTGGATTGGCAGTATTGGTAGAGTGTTAGACGCCATGTTAGGTGGTGGATTGGCAGTATTGGTAGATGGTTAGACGCCATGGATGGTGGACACCACCACCAACACCAGCACTACCAACAACACCACCAACAACACTAACACCATGACCAACACCACCAACACCACCACTAACAACAACACCAACAACAACCCTCCACCAACATCAACAACAAAACCACCAACACCAGCACCAACAACAACAACACCAATAACATTAACACCAACACCACCACCAACAACAACACCACCAACAACATCACCACCAACAACAACACCACCAACAACACCTACAACACCAACACCAACACCACCATCACCACCAACAACACCACCACTAACAAAATCACCAACAACACTAACACCATCACCAAACCACCACCACCACCACCAACGACAACAACACCACCACCAACAACACCACCGCCAACACCCCCCCCCCCCAACAACACCACCAACAAAAACACCACCACCACCCCCACCACCCCCACCCCCACCCCACCCCCACCACCACCACCACCGCCAACAACAACAACACTACCACCAACCCAACACCAGCAACAACATTAACACCAACACCAACACCACCACAAACAATAACACCAACAACAACAACAACAACAACAACACCACCACAACCACCACCAATAACAACAACAACAACAACACCAACACCACCAACAACAACACCACCACCACCAACACCAACAACAACAACACCAACACCGCCACCACCAACACCACCACAGCCAACAACAACACCACCACCAACAGCAACACCAACAAAAAGAACAACAACTTCAACACCACCACCACCACCAACAACAACAACACCACCAACACCACCACCATCAACAACAACAACAACAACACCACCACCAACAACACCACCACCAACAACAACACCAACAAC
>OZ024740.1:6663449-6695949 GCA_964016885.1 Eledone cirrhosa
CTTGGAATGTTGGAAATTCAACTCCTTCAATTTTTCCTCAATTCTTTGTATGAAGTTGACCCAGCCTTGTGATGTAGGATCATTCTGAGGTAATATAATTCAGATTGATGTCTACTGAGAGATACTGTTGGAATGCATCCAAGAGATTCACTCATAAATTGTTGATCACCATCCAGATGTCCCTTTTTTCTTCTTTGTCACTTTTTGTTTGTCCAAGTGAAATATTTAGCAATATCAATATACAATATGTTTTGTGCTAGTGGATCTCTAATATTCAGTTGAAAATATTCCGTCAACTTAGTCATTGGCTGTCCCCTAGAAACAACACTTTCTTCTTGCCCTCGCTCATACACGACCATTTGTTCCCCAGGTAAATGGCAAGGCAACTTTTCAACTGGCGGTTTTCGATGATGTAATGGAAATTTATAGATTCTCCAGAATGCTTCACTTGCTGAGATGTACCGGGCATTGATATAGGTCTCAATCTCATTTTGGGCATGGACACAATTTCCTTGATCATCCTTAATAGTGAAAGTGATCTTGTCTGATCCTTTCGTGATGTACTTATATAAGTACTTAACAGCCTTAACACTGTGGACAACCTCACAATTGATGTGGCACTGATATCTCAATGAGAGGAAAGGGTTGTATGGAACAACCCAATGATTATAAACAGTAAATTCTTGACCTTTAAGTTGGATTGTATGGGTGTGACGACCATACTGTCTATCCCTTCTACACTCCGGAATGGAATTTTCGGCAACAAATGTGGTTTGTCTGAATGACTTGGAATAACTTTTTGAGCAATGGCGTTGTTTTCCTAGCCCTTCCATACATGGGCACATCATATCAGCTTGTCCACATGGGCCATGAATGTTGCAGGATGTGATGATCTTATGCAGAATTGGATTGGTCACTTTATCAGGAATCTCACAGTACACTACCTGATCAATGGCATCAGCAGTTTTGGGTTTGCTATTTTCAGCCATTATCAGCAGAATATAAGCATGAGTGAGGCCCCGTTTCTGCCTTTCTATTGTAGCAGAATAAGCCACAACTTTTCCTAGGACATTTCTTTTCAGTATGTCATCCATGAGGCTGTCATACTTGATCTTGAAGACTCTTGCACAAATATCAGGATGGTCTCTAGGTTCTTCACCAGGGTGCAAACTATTTTTTATTTCATCCCAGTTAGGGTTAGTTGTTACTGTGATGAAATAAGATGGCTTTCCCATGACTAACCACAGTCATCGAATTCTGAAAGCACTCACTGTAGAAGCGAGGTGAACCATAGATTGAAGGAGGAAGAACAATTCTCCGGCCTGCATTTACTGAATCTCCTTCAGCCACAGCATCATACAAACCCTCATACTTTGCAGCTCGTATCATGGTTTGATTGTTGTGGGCCCATTTGAGGCGACAATGTTCTATTTTTGCTTCGGCATCTACAGCATATTGCTGCATCAGCCGCCTGCTCTTCATGCTAATGTTACAGTCACCTTGCCTAACCTGAAACCGATAACAGTTGAAATCAGTGGGTGTGGGTGTGTTGTTGTTGTCAATCCTTTTCAAACCAAGCTGAAACCCATCATTCCCCCAAGGAAATAGTAGCACATAATGCAGAGGATGTATGTTTGTGTGAAAGTATGTATATTTGTGTGAATGTGTGTGTGTGAAAGTATGTGTGAATGTATGTATATTTGTGTGAAAGTATGTATGTTTGTGTGAAAGTATGTGTGAATGTATGTATATTTGTGGGAATGTATGTATATTTGTGTGAAAGTATGTGGGAATCTATGTATATTTGTGTGAAAGTAAGTGTGAATGTATGTATATTTGTGTGAAAGTATGTGTGAATGTATGTATATTTGTGTGTGAAAGTATGTGTGAATGTATGTATATTTGTGTGTGAAAGTACGTGTGAATGTATGTATATTTGTGTGTGAAAGTATGTGTGAATGTATGTATATTTGTGGGAATCTATGTATATTTGTGTGAAAGTATGTGTGAATGTATGTATATTTGTGTGAAAGTAAGTGTGAAAGTATGTATATTTGTGTGAAAGTATGTGTGAATGTATGTATATTTGTGGGAATCTATGTATATTTGTGTGAAAGTATGTGTGAATGTATGTATATTTGTGTGAAAGTAAGTGTGAAAGTATGTATATTTGTGTGAAAGTATGTGTGAATGTATGTATATTTGTGTGAAAGTATGTGTGAATGTATGTATGTTTGTGTGAAAGTATGTGTGAATGTATGTATATTTGTGTGAAAGTATGTGTAAATGTATGTATGTTTGTGTGAAAGTATGTGTGAATGTATGTATATTTGTGTGAAAGTAAGTGTGAAAGTATGTATATTTGTGTGAAAGTATGTGTGAATGTATGTATATTTGTGGGAATGTATGTATATTTGTGTGAAAGTAAGTGTGAATGTATGTATATTTGTGTGAATGTATGTATATTTGTGAAAGTAAGTGTGAATGTATGTATATTTGTGTGAAAGTAAGTGTGAATGTATGTATATTTGTGT
Organism: Eledone cirrhosa; assembly: GCA_964016885.1. Lineage (NCBI taxonomy): Eukaryota > Metazoa > Mollusca > Cephalopoda > Octopoda > Eledonidae > Eledone > Eledone cirrhosa. The sequence continues at coordinate 6,665,984 of OZ024740.1, forward strand.
GAAAGTATGTGTGAATGTATGTATATTTGTGGGAATGTATGTATATTTGTGTGAAAGTAAGTGTGAATGTATGTATATTTGTGTGAAAGTAAGTGTGAATGTATGTATATTTGTGTGAAAGTAAGTGTGAAAATATGTATATTTGTGTGAAAGTATGTGTGAATATATGTATATTTGTGTGAAAGTAAGTGTGAAAGTATGTATATTTGTGTGAAAGTATGTGTGAATGTATGTATATTTGTGGGAATCTATGTATATTTGTGTGAAAGTAAGTGTGAATGTATGTATGTTTGTGTGAAAGTAAGTGTGAATGTATGTATATTTGTGTGAAAGTAAGTGTGAATGTATGTATATTTGTGTGAAAGTATGTGTGAATGTATGTATATTTGTGTGAAAGTAAGTGTGAATGTATGTATATTTGTGTGTGAAAGTATGTGTGAATGTATGTATGTTTGTGTGAAAGTATGTGTGAATGTATGTATATTTGTGTGAAAGTATGTGTGAATGTATGTATATTTGTGTGAAAGTATGTGTGAATGTATGTATGTTTGTGTGAAAGTATGTGTGAATGTATGTATATTTGTGGGAATGTATGTATATTTGTGTGTGAAAGTATGTGTGAAAGTATGTATATTTGTGTGAAAGTATGTGTGAATGTATGTATATTTGTGTGAAAGTATGTGTGAATGTATGTATGTTTGTGTGAAAGTATGTGTGAATGTATGTATATTTGTGGGAATGTATGTATATTTGTGTGTGAAAGTATGTGTGAAAGTATGTATATTTGTGTGAAAGTATGTGTGAATGTATGTATATTTGTGTGAAAGTATGTGTGAATGTATGTATGTTTGTGTGAAAGTATGTGTGAATGTATGTATATTTGTGTGAAAGTAAGTGTGAATGTATGTATATTTGTGTGTGAAAGTATGTGTGAAAGTATGTATATTTGTGTGAAAGTAAGTGTGAATGTATGTATGTTTGTGTGAAAGTATGTGTGAATGTATGTATGTTTGTGTGAAAGTATGTGTGAATGTATGTATGTTTGTGTGAAAGTATGTGTGAATGTATGTATATTTGTGTGAAAGTATGTGTGAATGTATGTATGTTTGTGTGAAAGTATGTGTGAATGTATGTATATTTGTGTGAATGTATGTATATTTGTGTGACAGTAAGTGTGAATGTATGTATATTTGTGTGTGAAAGTATGTGTGAAAGTATGTATATTTGTGTGAAAGTAAGTGTGAATGTATGTATGTTTGTGTGAAAGTATGTGTGAATGTATGTATATGTGTGTGAAAGTATGTGTATAATCTCTATCTCTCTCACCACACACTCTCTCTTTCTATATATATTATTATAGTTTAGATTGAAGTGGTGGTGGGGATGCCGACAATATACCGGAAGTGCAACTTTGAAAAGAAGTCAATTTGAAATTATTTATTTTTACGAAATTATTTTTGTTTACAAAATTTAGTAGATAAATTATGTAATATTCATTCCTTATTTATTCAAAGTAATCTAACTTATTTTACAAACAGGATAAAAATATATTCTGGACACAGTCCCGCACTCCTTACTTTATTATAGTTTAGATTTGAACAACATCATTTATGTGTGTATAAGTCTATATATGTGTGTGTGTAAATATACACACACACATATATATAGAGATTTGGACAACATCACTTACGTGTGTATAAGTCTATATATGTGTGTGTGTAAATACACACACATATATATAGAGATTTGGACAACATCACTTACGTGTGTATAAGTCTATATATGTATGTGTGTAAATACACACACACATACACACACATATCATTTTCATTATTTAACATTCATTTTTTTGCCTAACAAGGCTTGAACAATATATATATCAGAAGACCTGACTGTCTAGGGGTACAGGCCAAAACTGAATCATATAGACACTATGCTCCCCACTCCCAGTTTTACAGTGAGTGCTAGGTGCTTTTTACTGTGATGCCTACATGAACACTCTACAATGTGGACTGGGTGATTTTTTGTTGTGACACCTCCCCTCCCACTGTTAAGTGGGAGGGGAGGTGTCACCTAGCACTCACTGTAAATGAGGTTGGTGTTAGGAAGGGCATCCATCTGTAGAAATCAAGCCAGAATCAGTTCTGTATGAGCAAGACATGGTCACCTTACCTGGCATTGCCCACAACAGGACAGCTCGTCAAACCAATGCTAGCATGGAAGAATGGATGTAAAGCGGTGGTGATGATGTTGATATATATATATATATAAACAAGAAGTGTAAGTCAACAAGTTAAAATTAACTTTGTTTAATCATAGACACTGTTATATATATTTCTTTGATAACCATTATGCAGCAGCTATGACCTCATCAGACAGCTAGAATTTGAACAGAAAAAAAACAGAAAAACATTACAATTTAATATAGCTTCTGTTATTTCGATTTTTTGATATTCTCAGTGCTGAAGTTTGGTGCTGTTTTCTCAAATTACTGAGAAAACAACACCAAACTTCAGCTTACATGTGCAAAGACACATCTAAACAATTTAGATGTGTCTTTGCACATGTAAGCTCGCATATCTGACGAGATGTGGAAAAAGAGTCGGACCCTGTCACCTATATTGTACCCTGAGCTGATTGATATCAAAACAATTGTAATAAAGTTTCTACATATGCTGCAACACTGACTTCAACTATTTTAAATCTCTCTCTCTCTCTCTCTCTCTCCCTCTCTCTCTCTCTCTCTCTCTCTCTCTCTCTCAATATATATATACATATCATCATCATCATCATCATCATCATCATCATCATCATCATCACTGTTTAATGTCTATTTTCAATGTTCGCATGGATTAGACACATGTTATCAGGTTTTACATCTAGACTGGTCATGTGACAATGTCTTACATTCCACTTTGGTTTAGGTTCTCTGGTTGGATGCCAGCCAATTTACAATTACAAACATAGGAGCATTTTATTAGACTCCAGCACTACAACCCTACAGGATCAACTGTGTGCTTTTTTGTCATGGCCCCTGCACTACCACTTTACAAGGTGGACTGTGTGCTTTTTGTCACCAGCATCACTATCTAACAGGATGGACTGGATGTGTTTTATTGTAGCACCAGCATCACTACACTAGGGTACATGCTGTGTCATTGGCCATGCAGGAAAAGTGTGGCAGTGATAGGAGTAGTGTGTAGCATGAGAGAGGTGTGTAAGTTACATTGGTCCTTTAATGTAGGCTGTGTCTTGCTTCCCATGCTGGAAGGTGAATTAGGGACGTTTGAAGGGTGATCACTATGTGTGGTGTACAAGCAAATCTATGTCGGAATGGGTTGGATGAAGAGGTGGCGGTGAAGGATAGGAGTAGAGAAATGCTGTGGTGCAGAAGACTTATCCAACCCATATAAGCTAGGAAAAGTAGGCATAAAAACAGTGGTGATGATATGTATGTGTGTATATGTGGATTGGTGTATGCTTGTCTTTGTGTATGTGTGTGTTTATGTGTGTGTGTGCGTGGATAGGTGTATGTGTGTATTTGTGCACGTTTGTCGTTGTGTGTGTAAGTGTGTGAGTGTGTGTGGATTGGTGTACATGTGAATTTGTGAATATTTGTCTTTGTGTATGTGTGTGTGTGTGTCTATGTGTATGTGTAGATAGGTGTGTATGTGTGTGTATGTATTTACATATATACAAAATAATGGAAATATAACATACATGCACACAATTTGAATTATGTATTCTTCTTGAGATATCATACATAATTATTATTAGATGGAAAATGTTTCTTCTGTAGAGCGAACCCCCCCCTTAAAAAAAACAATAACAAAACAAACAACAATATGATGTATTGCTACAGTTAATAAATGAGCCCTAGGTGACATCCTATGAACAAATTTACACACATTATAATATAAAAAGGTTAGATGAAGATTAGAGAAATTGCTCTCTTTTCCATTCTAAGAACCCATGTTTACAGAGCAGATCAACATAGTTTACCAAGGCTTTAAATTAACTTTCCTATAAATTCAATAAGGTTGCCATGTTTTTTGTTAAATGTTATCATATTTTGAAATTAGACATGAATTTAATGCTATATATTTGGCAAGATTTAACATGCTTTAAAGAGTTCTAATAATGGGACTCGTGAATTGTTTTCTTGTGATACATCACTGAGGATTACAAAGTATGGCCCCGTGGGAAATGGGAGTAATTATCGGTAAATTTGATCTAGTGAACCTTAAAGATAATCATAAATAAAGAGGGAATTATTACACGTAATTGGATCTTTATGATTGAACTGAAAGCAATTTTCATTCTTTGAAATTCATCTTTTTTTTAAAATTATTTACAGGAATTTAAGAAGAAGAAGAAGAAGAAGAAGAGATATAATTTCAATCTTGAAGAGTTTGTCTCATGTAAAAATCTGAAATCATACTACTACTACTACTACTACCACATCCACTACCACTACCACTACTACTACTACCACTACTACTACTACTACCACTACTACTACCACTACTACTACCACTACTACTACCACCACTACTACTACCACCACTACTACTGCTACTGCTACTACTACTTCTACTAATAATACTGGTTTCTATTATAGGCACAAGGCCAGCAATTTTGGGAAGGGGAAAGTCGACTAAATCGACCCCAGTACATTACTGGTACTTTATTTTATCGACCCCGTAAGGATGAAAGGCAAAGTTAACCTCGGCGGGATTTGAACTCAGAATATAAAGCATGTTGTTAGACGCTTTACCAATACTGCCAATTCCACATCTGAGCAAAATGTAGCTCCCTGACCCATCTATATATATACATATATATATATAGGAAAAAGTATGACCCCGACGGCAGAGCTCAAGCCGTTTCGAAGGCTATTTGTCCAGAAATAGCCGTCGAAACGGCTTGAGCTCTGCCGTCGGGGTCATACTTTTTCCTATTTCCCACTCTACTACCCTAAGTATTGAGTACTCTGGTGCGTTATGGTCCATTTGGTTCCTTACCACAATTCCTTTGTTATATATATATATATATATACCTTTCATTTACATATATATATATATATATAACGAAGGAAATGTGGTAAGGAACCAGGTGGACCATAACGCACCAGAGTACTCAATACTTAGAGTAGTAGAGTGGGAAATAGGAAAAAGTAAGACCCCGACGGCTGAGCTCAAGCCGTTTCGACGGCTAATTCTGGACTGAATGAAAATTTATTCAGGTATTTAAATAGCCGAGCTTATCAAGGGGTAATTCCATATATGGTCAAAGAGATAATCACCAGGATTGGTCACATCACAAGTTAGTAGTAAATCTGTGATGTCAAATTGGTGGGGGAAGGGGTAGCTGAACCTGCCGGTAGGAGAAAAAGGGAGAGGGGTGGAGTAGACCCATTCATGCGTTGGTAGTGCCGGCTACAGCTGGGTGAGAGGTCAAAGAAGATACTGGGTAGGGGGAGGGGGGGGGAGTCGAAATGGTAAGAAAAACAAAGAAGGGTAAAACTATAAAAAGTACTGAGAGAGAAAAAAATAAGCAAAGTCTGGTTACTAAGACTTAAGTCTCTCGCTATTGCTGGGCTAAAATAATACATAAATAAATAAATAAACAAATAAGTGAATACAAGAATAGATAAATAAATTAAAAAAAAAAAAAATATATATATATATATATATATATATATATATATATATATATGCAAAAGTTTTATTTAAGATTGTTGGGTTACAACGAGTAAATATTTTATAACTGATATAAAAGCACTCGACAGTTTCTGGAGTAGGTTTACGATATATATAACGAAATAAATATGGTTTTATAAATATAGTTTCCATTTGTTTAATATCGTATATATATATATATGGAGAGAAAATTTACGAAATGGAAATGCGGGTATATAGAATTTATTAGGTAACAATTGTTTCTATAGTGTATGAGTTACCTATACCTCGCTATTTGAATAATACACAAATATTATCAAAAACCGAAAGTACACTGTAAGCCAACACACCATGTCATCAGACCTTTGTATTAGAATGATATGAAAATATTTTGTACACTAGATAAAGGATAAAGAAGGAGGTAGGAAGAGAAGGGGAAGAGGGAAGTGAGTAAGGTGGAGGGAGTCTTAGGGTTTAAGACTGTCAGACTAGTAGAGATTGTGAAGAGAGAATGTTTTGGCAGCAGTTAGCTTAATGAGGCGTGCTAAGGTTGGCTGGGAAGTAGATTCTTCTAGTGGTGTTGTTCGGACAAAATTTAGTTAGAGGGGTCAAAGTGGTACAATGTCACAGACAAGTTATTAGGGCTATTATAGTAGCAGGTTATTTCTAAAGGGGTCCAGAAAAACAGTGTTTTGTACTATTATTATAGAAAGCCATATCTAGTGTATAAACATATAAGACAGAAATTTGCAAACGTTGGTGTAGAAAGGTAACATTATATGCATTTAAAAAAAGAAAAAGTCGTTTTCAAACGATGGTTACAGTATAGAGAACGTTCAATTTTGCTATTCAAAAGTTTGTTAAAATGCAGTATATCTCTAAATTGCATAACTTGCAGAATCGATGATTTTGCTGATATGCAGGCGCAGCTGCAATAATTTGCCAATCAAGGGAGAACGCTTGATTGTTCCTCCGAAGCTGCCAGGCTTTATCGGCGAGGGTTGTTACGGAGCGCATTTTCTCGTGCCTGATCGAAGATCGATGTTGGTATAGGCGAGCCTTGAAAGAAGTTGCGGTACATCCGACGTAATACCATTTGTTGGTCCCGGAATTTATTGTACACCGCTAGACAATATTGCGTGCTAGGCACTGGTTATTCAGTGGGCACGTACCTGGTTTGGTGCAGTTACAACTATTTTTATGTTTTGCAGTAGAATCCTGGATAGTTTGGTGGGGTTGTGGTTGCGTGTTAGTGCGTTGCATGTTGCTATGCTGGTGCGCTGAGTCATTAGGGATGTACTTATTCAGTATTGCTGAGTTGAGTTTTCTAATTAGTTGTTCTATGTTAGGTGCAGTGGAGTATGAGAGTCTAATGGTGCGCGAGTTAAAGATTTTATAGTATTTATGTGAAGTTGTAAAGTGTTTATTGATTAGTGTATAGAATTGGGAGATAATCTTAGTGCTAATAGAAGAATTGTACACGGGGTTATACCATATGTACTCTCTACGTCTGACTCTATTTGCTGGTTTGCACCTGTTAGTATGCCTATTGATGTGTGTGTGTGGTGCAATACTAGTTCGACTTAGATGTGTTTTATTCATAGTACTTATGTGGTTATCGGCTAGATATTCAATTTTCTCGCAGTAACCAGCTTTTCTAAGTGCGTCATTATAATATTCAGCATGCTCGTTGAAGGTCTGCAAATTAGACGACAGTCGGGAGATCCTTATGGATATATTTTTAGGGATAGATTTAATAATGGAATGGGGATGGTTCGATTTTACATTAACGTACTTGAGATTTTCATTAAGTTTGTGAAATGGCTCTATATTACCGTTATTAAGGTTGAAGGTGACATCCGAGAAGTTGACCACCTTAAGATTGTGTTCAAAGGTAATATTAAGCCCTAGTTCTAAGAAAAGTTTCCTAATGTTTTTACGTCGCCTTTCTAGGTTTTGTTTGTTCATATTCTTGACTAATAGAAGTGTATCGTCGCGGTATATTCCGCCGTGGAGGTCCGTAAATTCGCTCTGGAGTCTATGGGCTATATAGATCCCAACCAAATCCGTGACCTCCGCCGAATCGTTAGAACCCATCGTAATGTCGAATTCCGAGGGTCTATCCCTGCGGACCCAATAACTATTTTCAAAGTGCACTACTGTGCGTCTAGCTTCAAGTATAATATTAATTTCCTCGTTTGTGAGGTCCGAGTTAGTCTTAGCGAAAGAGAGGGCCTTATGCAGGGTTTCGGGTGAAATAGAGGAATAGTATTCATCTATATCGAATTGAATAAAAGAAGATTTGTTTTTGTCCCTAATGTTATTGAACCATCTTATTGCCTGATGAGTATTACCCCATAATTTAATATCTACCTTAGCCTTAACTTGGGGGATAATACGATCTAATATGTACTTACTAATCCTACCTATATCGGACTTAGAAGGACATATTAATCTAATTTTAGGGTTAGTATTTATGGTTCTTCAGATTAAAAGTCGGTGTAGCTGGGGATAGGGGTACCGTTCTGTCGTCAATTTTCAGTTTCCTAACAATATCACATGAAGAATAAAAAATAAATAAAAATAAACTAGGTGGGACGGAAATAAAGGGACCCTTATACGAGGTATAAGTGCGTGTATCGTACGGTGACGGGTCAACATAGGGGGGGGGGGGGCCAAAATACTAAAGCGACTACCACGAAATAATAAAGGTTTCTACCCCAATCACAGGGCCAGCAACCACCCAGAGCAAGAAAGTAAACTAGTACGAGAATATAATTCAGGGTCCCGTTAAAAAAAAAAAAAAAAAAAAATACTAGTGCTAACTCTAAGGGTACCGCCACGAAACAGAAAGTCTTATACAAGCTACATGAAAGATCGTACGAAGTAAAAGTAAAGAACGGAAAATTAATACAGAACCCCCCCCCCCCCCCCAAAAAAAAATAAAAGGGAAAAAGAGGAAAGAAATACTGGATAAATGAGAAATTAAAGCAAAGATGCCACTAAAAATATAGAAGGCACGGAAAAAAGGGACAGCGGTCGGAGAAGGGGCAAGTATCCGAAGTCTAACACCTCTGCTATAAAAAGCGGAGTCAGCCAAATCTATCATAGAATAGGGGAGGGGGTGGGGGTGCTGAAGCTACAAGGGACCGATGGGCTACCTCGGGTGGGCGAGAAAAAGACGACGACAAAGAAAAGGAGCTGGGGTAGAAGGACTAGGGAGGGATGGGGGGAAGGAGGAAATATAGAGGAAGCGATAAAAAATGTAAAAGAAGATCTTACGTCTCCCTTGGCAAGCAGAGGTTACCCCTTACAAAATAGGCAAGTTGGGTGTTATAGCCCTAGTCTATCCCCCCCCCCGGATCATTATGGGGTTTGAGGGCGAGGTAAGTCCTACGTAATCGGTGTTTACATGCAGTAACCAGTTCATCTTTCTTGTTTAGGAGTTGGTCCGTCGAAAACAGCATTTGTAATGTTTCCTCCGAGCATAAATTGCACGGACGGCGTCCTCCCGTGTAAGAGTTGGTTCTGGACAGTAATTTCCAAGTGAGATCATAGTTGATGTTGTTGTCCTTCAGGTCCCATATGTGGCCCGAAAGTGTAGTGGCGTGACGCCGGGCCGGGTTTCGGAAGGTATGTCTGTGTTGGTATAGCCGGGTCTTGAAGTCACATGCGGAAGTCACAGCTTATATAGGATTAACCGCATGTGACTTCAAGACCCGGCTATACCAACACAGACATACCTTCCGAAACCCGGCCCGGCGGGGGGGGGGCGGGTAGACTAGGGCTATAACACCCCACTTGCCTATTTTGTAAGGGGTAACCTCTGCTTGCCAATGGAGACGTAAGATCTTCTTTTACATTTTTTATCGCTTCCTCTATATTTCCTCCTTCCCCCCATCCCTCTATAGTCCTTCTACCCCAGTTCCCTTTCTTTGTCGTCGTCTTTTTTTCGCCCACCCGAGGTAGCCCCGAGGTCCCTTGTAGCTTCAGCACCCCCACCCCCTCCCCTATTCTATGATAGATTTGGCTGACTCCGCTTTTTATAGCAGGTGTTAGACTTCGGATACTTGCCCCTTCTCCGACCGCTGTCCCTTTTTTCCGTGCCTTCTATATTTTTAGTGGCATCTTTGCTTTAATTTCTCGTTTATCCAGTATTTTTTTCCTCTTTTTTTTTCGGGGGGGGGGGGGGGGGTGTTCCTGTATTAATTCTCCGTTCTTTACTTTTACTTCGTACGATCTTTCATGTAGCTTGTATAAGACTTTCTGTTTCGTGGCGGTACCCTTAGAGTTAGCACTAGTATTTTTTTTTTTTTTTTTTTTAACGGGACCCTGAATTATATTCTCGTACTAGTTTACTTTCTTGCTCTGGGTGGTTGCTGGCCCTGTGATTGGGGTAGAAACCTTTATTATTTCGTGGTAGTCGCTTTAGTATTTTGGCCCCCCCCCCCCCTATGTTGACCCGTCACCGTACGATACACGCACTTATACCTCGTATAAGGGTCCCTTTATTTCCGTCCCACCTAGTTTATTTTTATTTATTTTTTATTCTTCATTATATATATATATATATATATATATTTTTTTTTTTTTTAAATTTATTTATCTATTCTTGTATTCACTTATTTGTTTATTTATTTATTTATGTATTATTTTAGCCCAGCAATAGCGAGAGACTTAAGTCTTAGTAACCAGACTTTGCTTATTTTTTTCTCTCTCAGTACTTTTTATAGTTTTACCCTTCTTTGTTTTACTTACTGTTTCGACTTCCTCCCCCTCCCCCTCCCCAGTATCTTCTTTGACCTCTCACCCAGCTGTAGCCGGCACTACCAACGCATGAATGGGTCTACTCCACCACTCTCCTTTTTTCTCCTACCGGCAGGTTCAGCTACCCCTTCCCCCACCAATTTGACATCACAGATTTACTACTAACTTGTGATGTGACCAATCCTGGTGATTATCTCTTTGACCATATATGGAATTATCCCTTGATAAGCTCGGCTATTTAAATACCTGAATAAATTTTCATTCAGTCCAGAATTAGCCGTCGAAACGGCTTGAGCTCAGCCGTCGGGGTCTTACTTGTTCCTATAGATATATATATATATATATGTATATATATGTCATCATCATCATGATTATCACCGTTTTACATCCGTTTTTCCACGCCAGCATGGGTTAGACGGGTTGTCCTGTTGTGGGCAGTTGCCGGTTGGCTGACCATGTCTTGCTTATATATATATATATATATATATATATATATATATATATATATATATATATATATATATATATATATATATATATAGAGAGAGAGAGAGAGAGAGAGAGAGAGAGAGAGAGAGAGAACTGAATTTACAATCTTGAGGTTGTGAGTTCGGTTCCTGGACCGGGTGATGTGTTATGTCCTTGAGCAAGACACTTTATTTCACGTTGCTCCTTCTACCTGGAGTTGCGACCGATAGATAGTACTAGCAACTGGAAAGGCCGACGAAAACATTGTTTCCTTGGTCTGATTTGACAAGAGTCGATCGATCCTTTATTTATATATGTATGTAAAAGGTAAACAGAAATAACAACACAATCGGCACAGTATATGGAAGGGATATATTAGGTTAACGCTTGATATAGCAGGAAGAGGGTCTTAGCGTTTCGGACGCTAGTCCTTCATCAGTAGAAAGAATATATATATATATACATATATATATATATATTTATAATTTAGATGTGAATTTGCACATGTAAGCTTGCATATCTGATGAGATGTCGAAAAAGAGTAGGGCCCGTCACCTTGATTGTACCCAGAGCAAAACAATTGTAATACACAAATAAAGTTTGTATGTATGCTGCAACACTGACTTCGACTCTTCGACTCTTAGATATATATATATATTTTATTCATTTTATTAAGGCTAAATAGTGAGTCTTATAACTCTAGAGCAAAGGTTCTCAACCCATTTCGGCCAAACGCCCCCTTTTTCCCCTCGAAATCACGAAACGCCCCCTACCCTATTTTTCCATTTTTCAATATACTACTGATTTTGATATCAGTAGATTACTAAAAAATTGATTAACGATATTCCAAAGATACCATTGCAGGCAGCTGAGAGTATAAATACATTCCTTGAAAGGAAGTATATAAATTTAAAAAAAAGGAACATAAATGTTCTTTTTTATGAATAAGGACCAGTTGAATTTGTTATATTCCCACCTGGCGATACTAGCTATTTTGAACATTTATACAAGAGCAACTCTGTCTATCCAAAGAGTGCTCTTATCTGGAAGAAAGTGGCAATTATATCATTTCAAAGCTTTCCAATTTTCCCTTTAATGAAATGGACAGAATAAATGTTGATATCTAACTTGATGTCCCCTCCACTTTGTGAGCTTAGAGACCACGGAAGAGGGTTTTCATGACTACGTAAGAGGGTATATTCATTAGTAAATGGTAAAATATATACAACAAATGAGTAAGTGAATTGGGGTAGATGGTTTCCAGTCCAGTCAGATTGCAACTACAAATAAAAAAATCGACTTACTTTGATCTCGTATCAATGGGACCCTTGAGCTTCATGGAGTTTAGCTAACTCTTTGACGTCAGGCTGGATTTTCGTGAGCTGTAGCCGGAGATCTCCACGTGCAATCACATTGTAGCGGTTGCGAGCCTTACTGTGCAGTCTGGAAACAGTGCCAAACCCCCTCTCGACTAAGTATGAGATAGGAAAAGGCAAAGCAAATCTCTTAGCCTCTGTATGAAGGAGTGGAAATCGACGCTGAATTTCCTCTTGCATCCAAAAAAGGGGTTCACCTATTTTGGAAAATTTAATTTTCATAATGTCATCTGTCTAAAGTTCAATTAATTCTTCCTGAAATTTAACGTCCAAATCGTCGACGTTAGCTATGAAGGGATCTGCTACCCACATTGGGATGTCCATCTGCAAAAGGTCGACAAACCGTACTCTCATGTTGGCTTGTAGTGCACGGAGGTGCGCGGTATAAATTTGAAGTTGGTCATCGCTCACAATGTTTTGAACATTGGCGACACTAGGAAAATTATAGAATTCCCGTCGACAAAGATTCCTTTCGATGACTTTCAATTTGGCCAGGAATATTTTCACAGCATTCCTTGCTTTAAACAAGGTGATCTTCTCCCCCTGCAAAGCCATAATGAGGCTATTCCATTTGTCGAAGATGTCGGCGAGGTAGGCGCAGTCTTCCCTCACATCGAGGTTTTTTATATACAGTTCTGTGTTGCGTCCTCGAAGAAACTCAATGATAGAGTCGAACAGTTCAAAGAAGCGAGTAAAGCACTTGCCCTTTGAAAGCCACTTCACTTCAGTATGAAGGAGCAACTCTACGAATTCTTCGTCCTTATCTTCGCACAGTTGCCGGAAAATTCGTTCATTGAGGGCATAGCGTTTAATATAATTGATGACACCAATGGCTACCTGCAAAGACTTGCTCAGCGGCTCGCTGAGTTTCTTCGCAGCCAAGTGTTGTCGATGAATCACACAATCAACAGCAAATACAGATGGATTTTCTCTCTTCAGAAGAGAGATGAAACCCTTATGTTGGCCGACCATTGCTCTTGCGCCGTCTGTAGCACATGATACAATATTGAGGTATCTCTTTCGCTTCGAGGTATCCCTTGACAGATTCAAAGATGGTGGCACCTTTAGTATCTGTGGCTAGATTCAGAGTGAATAGAAGCTCCTCGTGCATTTCGTTTTGGTGGAAAAATCGCACGTATCCCAGTAGTAAGGACTGATTCCCGGAAAGTGTGCTTTCATCAAGTTGCAAAGCAAATTGTGTTGATTTCAAGATGTTGCATAATTGTTGTTCAACATTTTCCGCCATTTCGTCGATGCGTCTCTTTATTGAGTTGTTACTCAACGGAATACATTTCAAGGTCTTTAACGGGTTCTGACGTAGTACTGTTGAAAGAACTTCTGAGATGACAGGAGCTACCAATGTTTCACCCAAGGAATGGGGCTTGCCACACTTTGAGATTATGTTGGCAATATTGTAAGATGCGACAAGTCCATCAACATTTGAAGCTTCAACTTTTGAAAAGGCAGAAGAAATTAGTGTTGTTTTCTGAAATTGGTCCCTAAGAGACTGAAAGTATGCTAAATCTTTATATCTCTTATCGGGGTGCCTCACCTCCAGGTTTCTACTCAAACGCGATGGCTTCATCACCTCATTCGAAAAGGACTCCTTGCAAATTAAACACATAGGTGTTAACCAAGTCGAGACAAGTTATATATGAAGATTAACCAGTCTTTCATGTAGGAATAGTAATAAATTAGCTTGAGGGAATTAAGGTGGCAGACTCAATAAAGGATCAATGAAGAGAAAACGGGGTCAAGCAAACCGAATGTTAGTAAGAATGAGCTGAAGTATCGAGGTCAAGTCGAACACGGCATGAACGGGTTAGTGAATTCAATTCATGAATAATGTTGCTCTTTTCCAGGGGCCTCGTTTGCCTTAAAAATGTGAGGGGGACAAACCAACATTTGTTGGAGCATTTTAGTATTACTTATGGTGTCTTTCCTGAACCCTATCACATAAGTAAAATGTTACGCTAATTAAATTTTATATATTCAAATGAAGTTCAGATATAAAAAAATAAGCTTAAAAAGTATTTATTATATCAAATAAACAAAAAATAAAACATAGACATTTGAATAAAAATCATATAAAGTAAATTTATTGTCTTTTAGAACTTTCCAAATGTATCATATCTCGCATCATTGCTGTCAATAAATAATTTAGCAACTTCTTCACAACTAATCTTTTTCAAAACATCTTTATGAACGTCTCATATTAGAATATGATTCAACCTTTGTTGAGTCATGGTCGATCGCAACCAAGTTTTGAGTCTCTGCAGAGCGCTAAAAGATCTTTCAGCTTCACAAGAACTGGTTGGAAACATTAAAAGTAGCCTGAACTATCGCTGAACATTTAGAAACATGCGACGGTCTTCTGGTTGCATTTCACCGAATATTTTACGATGATCCTCGAGAGATGATCCATTATGATGATTTCTATTAAACATTATTTCGTTCCTTAAAGAAAATTCATCAATCTCTGGATACTGCATGATCACTTCAGCACAAACATTTCCATTGAGTAAAATATTGCTGTTTTTCATAATCTGCTAAATCCTGTGAAAAGAAATAATCTTTCATATTTGATATTGCAGTATCCACTACCTGCAAATACTGCACTTTGTAATGATCCAAAGCAGTGCAGTGTTGATACTTTAATGCATTTCCTTCCTGGTATCTTTTAGGAACTTTTCGTTGCCTGGGTAGCTCCAAATGAGAAATATCGAGTTGATAAATCATTTTTTCTGCTGAAATTTGTCTTCACTGTGTAGACCTTTTAGCTCCTCCTGCACCAGTTTGACACTATGCAGCATGCTACCTAGATTGAAGGTGGTACTTTGAAAAGATTTGTTCAATCCTTCAAGGAATTGAAGTAATGGAACTACAACGTGAAATCCAAGAACACATTGGCCCGGAGAGTGACACGTAAGAATAACATTAGCTCTGGATGCAATGTTGGTGCCAAACTCATTTGTTGCCCCTTGTAAAGAAATAGGGACATCTGAATAATTGTCAAGAAGGGCTTTGACTGCAGAAAGTCGTGTTAGCCATCGAGTAGGGCACACAGGTTTTAAGGAGCGTGGTGACGATACTTCATTTTCTTCATCATGTTGTGATAAATACGCGTGCTTAAATTTTCCTGATGTACTATATAGTTTCTGCAATTCATTCACGTAACCTAGAACATTTTTGATAAGTGAAGCTTGTTGTACGGACTTAGTTATAATAAGTTGAGAAATATGAATGCCGCAGTGCACGTAATGGGCCAAATCAAGTTATGTTAGAATCTTTAAAAAGATCTTTAAAAATTACCCGTACGTATTAAATACAAAAAAGTTTCAGTTCAAAACAAAAGCAAACTATTTCAAATTATATATTTTCGAAAAATAGACGTGAATGTTCTCAAAGACTTGATTTCAGTCAAAAAAGCTTTTTTTTAAAATTCTATATTTCATTGTTAGCTGTTGTAATATTTTGATTGGATAAACAATTCTACAATTCAAACTGTAAAGTCAAAATACAAAAGATGTAAAATATGAAGAATTTCTTACCTTTCTCTGAAATCACAAACTCAGGGGAAAAATAGTACCTTGCAAAATAAAATACTTAGCAACGAATGAATTGAGAAGCTTGGTGATAGTGAGAAAGTAGTATTTGTAACACACACGCACGCACACACACACACACACACACACACACACACACACACACACACACACACACACACACACACACACACACACACACACACACACACATATACACACAAACACACACACACACACATACATACACACACACAAACTTGTGTGTGTGTGTGTGTGTGCCTTGGTTTGGGTACAGAAAGAATTTTTTCTACAGTTTTTTTATTGCCAGATCAAAGGCCACTGCTCTTTTCAACAACGCCAAATAACAACGCCACACACACACACATATATATATATATATATAAATGAAGAGAGAAAGAGGGAGGGACAGAGAGAGTAAGAAATGTGTGTGTGTTCGGTACACATCTATCTATCTATCTATCTCCAGCAGGGGGCTCAAACATGCGGCCCTCGAACTACTTTTCTCTAGCCCGTGGTAGAACCAATATTTCATATTGCATTATAACTGGTGAAAATAAGGCGGTGAGCTGGTGGAATCGTTAGCACATCTGGCGAAATGCTTAACGGTACTTCTTCCGTTTTTACGTTCTGAGTTCAAATTCCGCCGATCTCAACTTTGCCTTACATCCTTTTGGGGTCTATGAATTAAGTACCAGTTGTGTACTAAGATCGACTGAACCCTAAACCCAAAATTTCATGCCTTGTTCCTATAGTAGAAATAATTATAACTGGTGAAAATCTTCACCCACCACCAGGTTTGGCCCACTGTGCCTCTCCTCCAGGACGTAATGGCCCTTTTGTGTCCTTGAGTTTGAAATCCCTCTTCTACACACACACACACACACATATATATATTTTACTTTCTGGACTACGCTCATGCTGGAGCATCATCTTGGTAAGTTATGGGGACGTCAACAAACCAACAAGCATTGGTGGGAGGGCAAACACAAACGCAAAGACATATATACATATATACAACGGGCTTCTTTTAGTTTCGGTCTATAAAATCCACTCACAGGGCTTTGGTCGGCCCGGGCAGTGGGACTGAACCCGGGAATATGTGGTTGGGAAACAAGCTTCTTGTCACACTGCGTATATATATATATATATATATATATATATAGGAAAAAGTAAGACCCCGGCGGCAGATCTCAAGCCGTTTTGACGACTATTTCTGAGTTCAGAAATATGACTTATAAAACTTACCAAACTAAAGGAGCTTCTAGCGCCCCCAAAGTTTAAAACGCCCCCCCCCCCAACGCCTCCTTACTGCATAACGCCTCCCTGGAGCTACGAAACGCCTCCCAGGGGAGCATATGCCCCTCGTTGAGAACCTTTGCTCTAGAGTTTCCCCTGTGATAAACAGGGGAAACTTCAGAGTGACAAGAGTCACTATTTAGCCATAAAAATTGAATATTAAAACTCTTCTTTGATTCTGAGTACTTTTTTATCTCAGTTGTTAACAAATATATATCATCATCATCATTGTTTTAACATCTGCTTTACCTGCTAACATGGGTTGAACCTGTTTGTATATCTGGTCCCCTGTGGCTAATAAACAGTTTATCAGGGATTTACCACAACATTTGATATTCATGTCTTAACAGTTGAAATTACTTAAAACTGAATATTTTGTATCAATTTTCGTGCAATAACTTCTCATTATTGACTGAGCTTAAATGAAAATCTGGTCATTTAGAAATATCTTTCTCGTGATATGGAAATGGTTCCTTCCAGAGGGAGACCATAAACTAGAATTTTGAGATAGTTGATGTTGGATGCAGTTAAATATTTGATGTATAGTGCCTGACATGACTGTGTGGTTAAAAAGTATACTTCATAGCCATGTCATTTGATGTCACTACATGGTATACTGAGTACAGTATATACTTGGACATATGTCGAGAAATATATGACACAAATATTGATGGTAAGATGGATGTCGGCTTATAAGGGAGAGAGCAACTCACAAAATACCCCATCAAGCCAACAAATTCTACTACATTATCAATGTTTCTCCTGTAGACACAAGACCAGCAATTTGAAGGGGAGGGGAAAGTCGATTAAATCGACCCAGTACATTACTGGTACTTTATTTTATCAACCCCGTAAGGATGAAAGGCAAAACTAACCTCGGTGGGATTAGAACCCAGAACGTAAAGGGCTGTAACTCTGTGCTACCAAGTATGTTGTCCGACGCTCTATCGATACTGCTAATCCATCGCCTTCTACACTATAATGAACAACTGACTAACTTTCATCTTGTCAACACATTAACTAAATAACTAATCCAAACTACATCTCGTCATAACAATCATCTTAATTGCCATTCCATAAACTCGTATATAAGCTGAGAAGTCCGTGACAAAATATCAATTGTAAAATGGGGTCAACTTATATTCAAGGTCAATAATAAACCGATTTTCACCAACTTTAAATTCTACAAGCTGAAATATGTTAAGTCATTATGGGGCAATGTTTTCCTCATTTACTACAGTGTTCGCCTCCTTCCTTGTGGTTAAAAATGAGTCACTAACAACATTTTGATTAACCCCTTCATGGCCACATTTCTAATGAAATACACTCTATTTAAATTGATTAATGAAGAATTTTGAGGGATTTATTAAAAGTATTTATTATTTCATTACTAAGATAGTAAAGTTCTTATATATAATTATGTTGGAAGATTTTAATTTAAATTGAAAACCTTTAAAATTGGTGATTTTATTTCATAGAACCAGAACTGGTTTGGCTGGGTTGACAACAAAAGGTTTAACTTGATTCTGAAAGATATTTGGAGAAAGTGCAAGAAAGCAAGATGATAATTGGAATCACATAATCTCAAAAGGAACTTCTTAACTACATAGTCATGCCTAAGAGAAGACTCTTGCAAAATGTGCCATAAAGTGGTATTAAATTTAGCACTACATAATTTGTAAATTGATCTTCTTCTCCTTGTGGCTATGACCATCCATAATTGATGACACGTTGGTTAATTTTGAGTATTACACCCATTTCATTTGGAGATGAAATTTGTTTTATTTATATTTTTGGAGTGTTTTGAATGAATCTGACCTTGAAAACCACTGGAAATGATCCATTGTTTTAGTTAACCCTTCCTCTGTCAGTCTAGAGGCATCCTTATGGAAACCAACAGTTCTTGAATGGGTGGAGGACTGCAGAAATTGAGTAATTTCTGATAGTTTCTAAAATCAGACTTATTTAAAATATTAAAAACCACAGGAAAAACACAAATTTCACCTCCAAAAGGATCTGGGTGTAATAGTATAATTTTATTGACACTTGCCTCAAATGAAACACAACAGGATTGAATCTGGAACGATGTAATTTGTGAAGTGAATTTAATAATCACATGAATAAGTTTAGCTAGAAATTAGGCTTACAGATGAAAAACAATGACACCACAAAGTTAGTTAGTTACAAGGAAATGTTTAGAATTCTGAGACAGGAAAGCCTGAATTAATAATATTTCTGCATTTTCACCCGTATAATTTTCACCTGTATAATTTTCACCTGTATAATTGTGGCGATAATTAGATTTATTCCTAGAGGAATAGAAGGAAGAGGAGGAACACAAAAACAGCAACAAAGGCCGACAAAATAAAGTGAAACAGAATTAGCAAAAACAAATTAGATTTTTTTTTTACGCCTGAATATGACATCTAACCATAGAGATCATGCAAGAAAAGAGCAATGAGGGTTCTTTATTCATATAAACAACCCCTTCAGTGATGCTACTATGATAAAATGCACCCAATATATGCTGTAAATTGGTGCAAAGAAGGAATCTAGTAAAAGAGGTGATGACAAAATGGAATGTGTCTCAATAAGATGTGGTCCTCTGATCCTTCTTTGAATACAATAGCTTCAATTTGTGCATCTTGTGCCAACTTCTTTAACCCTTTCGCATTTACATTACTCTCTATATACTATTATATTTTCATGGCAAAGGCTTTAATTCACATAATATCAAATAAATATACACTCCGGCAACAAAGCATTGGTGGTGGATTGGCAGTATCGGTAGAGGGTCGAACGCCATGCTTTGACACAAAGAGTTACAGCCCTTGCCATTCTGAGTTCAAATCTCACCGAGGTTAACTTTGCCTTTCATCCCTACGGGGTCGATAAAATAAAGTACCAGTAATGAACTGGGTAATTGCTGGCCTTGTGCCAAAAATAGAAACAATTATTATTACTGTTATGGACGGTGGATTGGCAGTAATCAGTAGAACGTCAGACAACATTCTTGGCAGCATAGAGTTATGGCCATTTATCTTCTGAGTCCTAATCCTGCTGAGGTTAGCTTTGCCTTTCATCCTTTTGGGGTCGAAAAAATAAAGTACCAGTAATGTACTGAGGTTGATTTATTGGACTTTCCCCTCCCACAAAATTGCTGGCCTTGTGCCTAAATCAGAAGTTATTATTATTATTATTAGCGGCCCTTGTGGCTAATAAATGGCTTTCTCCACAAATGTCCCTCCGAAGTCTCCCCCCTATTGGGGAATTTTTCATTGTTATTTTTTTGTTACATCCTCTGTTTTTGTTTTTTACACGCAGAAATGCCCATTTGTACGGTCCTCCTGTATTGTCCTGCACTGTCCTTAATGTCTACTTTATGTAAACCCTTGTGGTTAATAAAAAAATCATTATTATTATGATGGATTGGCAGTATCGGTAGAGGGTCGGACGCCATGCCTGACGCATAGAGTTACGGCCCTTGCCATTCTGAGTTCAAATCCCGCCGAGGTTAACTTTGCCTTTCATCCTTATGAGATCGATAAAATAAAGTACCAGTAATGCACTGGGTAATTGTGGCCTTGTGCCAAAAGTAGAAACAATTATTATTATTATTGTTCTTTGAGTCTCAGTCAGTGTCGGTAGAGGGTTGGACGCTATGCTTTCTAGCATAGTTACGTCCCTTTACAGTCTGAGTTCAAATCCCGCCGAGGTTAACTTTGCCTTTCATCCTTACGGGGTCGATAAAATAAAGTACCAGTAATGTACTGGGTAATTGCTGGCCTTGTGCCTAAAGTAGAAACAGTTATTTAACTGGAAAGTTTGTTGAAATGAATATCAAGCCACTACCTGCAGCCTCAGATATTCAGGACGTATCGGAGGGTTCTTGCTGTTCCCAGCAAGCATGCCTTTTGAAGCGTTCCAAAAAGCGTGGCGGGGCCAATTTTCTTTAACCATCCCTGGAAACTTTTTGAGATAGTACCTAGTGCGCCTATGACAATCGGGACCACTTTGACTTCATGGCAGTTCCAAATCCTTTTTACCTCCCACTTTAAGTCCTGGTATGGGTTAATTTCTCCCTCTCCTTCTCTTGCACTCTCGTGTCGAATGGGCAAGCCACATCCACAATCAGGCACGATCTTTTTTCCCTGTCCAAAACCACCAGGTCAGGTCTATTGTGTTCCAGTTTCTTGTCCGTCTGTATCCTAAAATCCCACAGCACCTTCACCTGATCGTTTTCTATCACCGACTCTGGCTTATGCTCATACCACTTCTCAGAATGTGGTAAATTGTTTACTTTGCATAGGTGCCAGTGGATCACCCTGCCCATCACATCATGTCTCCAGCCCTTATAGTGAGTCTGGGCTAGGTGTTTACACTCGGATACAATGTGAGCCACAGTCTCCTCTCTTTCTCCACAGATCATGCACAGTGGGCTAGCCTCCTCCTTGTAAATATGGTGTTTCAACCACATCGTTTTGAGGGCCTGCTCTTGCGCAGCCATTAGCATTCCTTCTGTAGACTTTTTAAGGTCTCCTCTTTTCAACCAGTTCCATGTCTGTGGATCTCTGAATTCAGTTTTCTCAAAGAAGGTACTATGAAGGGATTTTTCATGAAGGCTGCTCTTTCTCCTTGTTGTTATTTCCTCCTTGGATATCCCCTGGTCTATTGTCCTCTCCTTCAGTACAATTCTGAGCATTGGCTCCTTACTATCAGTCACGTATTTGTGTAGGTTGTTTTTCTCCATCTGAACACAGTCTTCTATGCTGCTAAGACTTCTTCCACCTTCAGATCTCCTTAAGTAGAGTCTATCGACATCACTCCTCTTGTGGAACATGTTGTAGATAGTCAGTAGCTTCCTAGTCTTCCTATCCATTTCTTTTTGTTCAGCAACATTCCATCTCAGAATTCCCGCACTGTACCTAATAATAGACACAGCTCGGGAATTTACTGCACTTATGGCATTCCTACTGTTCAGATGTGACTTTAATACGCTCCTTACTCTCCGAATGTATTCAGTTCTTATCAATTCCTTCATTTTTTTTGTTCTTGATGTCATCAGCCTCCAGAACACCCAAATACTTGTATCCTTCTTCAGTGTCAATTTCCTTTATCATCTCACCTGTTGGTACCTGGATTCCGTTACTTCTGCTCAATTTACCCCTCTTCATCACAAGGACTCCACACTTACTAATAGCAAATTGCATACATATATCATTGCTGAAAATACGGACAGTGTCAACAAGCACATCCAACTTCTTCTCACTCTTTCCGAAGAGCTTAAGATCGTCCATGAAGAGGAGGTGATTGATGGTAAGCTCTCCCTTTTCCAACTTGTATCCTGCTCTCACTTTTCGCAGTATAATGGTCAGGGGCATCAGGGCGAGGACAAACAACAGAGGGGACAGACTCTCTCCCTGGAAGATACCTCTCTTGATCTTCCCGCCTCCCAAGGATTCTCCAGCTGATGATAACTCTGTTTTCCAGGACTTCATACTTTTGCCCAACAACTGTCTGATGTTATCTGCCACCTTGAAGGTCTCTAGGCTTTTGGTGATCCAAGAATGAGGCACCATGTCAAATGCCTTTTTGTAGTCTATCCATCCCATGGCAAGACCAGTGTGTCTCCTCTTGCAATTCCTTATTACCATCTTATCAATATGCAACTGGTCCTTTGTACCACGGGACTTCTTTCGGCATCCTTTCTGTTCGTCCGGTAACAAGTTGTTTGTGTGGAGGTGATAGTAGATTTCCTCAGACATAATGCTTGTCAACAGTTTCCACATTACGGACAGACATGTGATAGGTCTATAGTTAGTAACATCATTACCCTTGATTCGGTCTTTCATTACCAGAACTGTGGTACCTTTTGTCAACCCTGGTACCTCACCTGACATCAAGCAGTCATTGAATATGGTTGTCAGTTTCGGGTGGAGGGATGTTATATTTTTAATCCAATACCCCTGCACACCATCTGGGCCTGGTGATTTCCAGTTGGTTAGTTTTTTGGCCTGCCCCTTAAAAGTTTCAACTGTGATACTCAAATCAGTTTGTTGGTGTGCCCGTTCACTAATCTCCTTTTGTACTGTCTCAATCCACACTGCCTGGTCATTATGTTTAACATCCTGCTCCCATATTCCTCTCCAGAATGTCTTAGTTTGTTCCGCCTCAAGGATCAAGTCGTTGCCTCTTTCTTTCCCTTCAAGCTGTCCAAACAACATCTTCTGGTTGTTGTCAAACATGCGGTTCTGTCTATACTGACTGACTCTGCTCTCGTATCGCCTAATGTTTGCACTCTTTGCTACAATGCGTTGCTTCAGTTCCTCTATGATAATATTTAGCTTTTTCCTCCTAGTTTTGTACTTTATTTCCAATCTATTTTTAGTGTCTGTTTTGTAGTGTCCCATTCAGCAGGGGCTCAAGCTTTCCAATGTCATTTCTCATTTCCTTGATTTGACCATTCAGTCATTTCTTTCACCAAGGTTCTGATCTTTCTTGTTTGTTGTTTCCTCTTGTTTTTATGCCAAGTAATTTCCTCACCGCATTTGCTGTTGCTTTGAGAATATTGTTGCATTGGTGAAGGTTCCTCGCCTCTAGGTATGGGATCACCCTGTTTACCTTAGCTGTTGTTTCTTTGAACTTTTTCCTGTCTACAAATCTTAGGTTCATAGGTTTCCCACTATCATTGTTCATTTCATCTACCACTAAGTTTAGGATATCAACCAAATTTTGTCCTAGCCCGTCAGCATTCATCTCCTCAATGGCCGTATCTTTGTCCCAGGTATTATTTATTTCAGCATTCAGATCATTGTCTGCTTCGGATGATTCCTCCGTTCTCTCAACCTCTTCACCTTAATTTCCCACTGGCTCGTTTGCCTGGCATACTCCACTCTCCATTTCCAACCTAATCTCTCTGCTCAGTTCCTCCAGTTCCAACTCCCTTATCCATCCATTAGTTCTTATTACCCGAGCCTGCCCGGCCAATTTTTGTTCATCTAATTTAAATAGACCAATCTCGTTCCAGATGTTATGCATCCGTTTCCTATAGCCTTTCTCCTTGGGGTTACTCTTCAGGTAACATTGCATAACAGTTCTATTCAATTCTTTCGTCCAGTTGGTTCTGGTCCCTTTCCTTCTTCTTCTTCCTCCAACACCAGCAGTATTTGGTTGACAGCCAGGTCACTGCTGCTGAGCCAGGGAGCACCTGCTGGGTGAGAGTCTGTCACATGACATTCCAGTCTCCACTTCACCGTTATTCGAACTGTTTAGGTTCGACATTTAAACACTCTTATCGAGGATTGGTGAATGTATGGTTACATAACCACCGGTGATATCATCACCTCCGGTGATGTCATCACCCCCAGTGATTTTAGTGTGGCACTATCACGCTGTAGACGGACATAAATAAACAAACAAACAAATAGGTAACCCTCAGCACCCCCCCCCCCCAAAAAAAAAGATACTCGTGGAGATCAGGGTGACCCACGTTCCACCGGTCATCGAAATTCCTGGCTAATGGCTGCCGTCCTCGCCGGCATCGAGGCCAAAACCAAGATAATCGAAATAGCGAAAGAAATGCAGGAGAACTGGTCCGGATCTGAAGTGGAGCTCCTGATCCAAGCGGACCAAAAAAGCATTGAGGAGATCCCAGAGGTAATAGACCTCACTGACGGCAGCCACCTCACCGTAATCGTCGAGGGCAGAAGGCCTAGGTGTGTCGTTTGTGGTGAAGGAACGCACCTAAGAGCTTTCTGCCCTCAGGCTAAAAGGTTGAGCCCACCTTTCTTACCCACCCCAGTGACTCAACCATCAACACCACCAACAGCAGAAATGGCAGCAACAACTGTAGCAGCAACAACAGAAGCAACTGGAACAGCAACAACTCCAGCAACAGTAGCAAAACCAACACCACCACCACCCAACGCGCCAGAACTAGCACCAGCGCCTACACCATCCACCACGCCACAACCAAAACAAACGCCTGTGGAGGATTTTCCACTCCCCGACCTATCACAACTGGAGACAGATTGCGACGACGAGGAGTGGGAAACGGTATCAGGCAAAAAGAAAAAAGAAAAAAAGAAAAAGAAACCAAAAAAGAAAAAAATTCTCTTCCTTCCCCCTCCAAAAACAAAATACAGAGGGAAACAAATAATCTATCAAACAAAAAAGTTAGGACAGATATGCCACCATCCACACCAGCATCACCAACCCCATCACCACAAACACCAACACCATCACCATCACCATCATTAACCCCAACACCACCATCACCAATACCACAAAAGTCACCAAAAAGCAAAACAGAAACAAACCCACAACAAACGCAAACAAAACAAAACAACCAAAACGATATACACTACACAGCATTAAATTTGAACAACAACCAATTATTACACTACATCCAACACAAAACCAGCATCACAGAAAAAGACTACACAACAACCCAAAAGTTCACACAACCTCCACACATACAAATCACTCGCATCACACAGAAAACGTAGACGACACTAAAACAAAAATTCCCCAAAGACATCGGAGACTTCCGACAAGCACTCTCCAGGAGGATTTATAAGGACATCCTTCCGGAGGAGGCCAGAAGCAGTGAAAAGGATGGAGAAACCATCCTACCTCTACGAGAAGTAAGGTAAGTGGTCTTTCCCATCTTTTCCACTCCATTTCAATATGACCTCACTCAGAATAGGCAGCATAAATGCGCGTGGCTTGGGGTTGTCATGGAAGCAGGGCCACCTGCTCAACGACCTCAGGTCACTAAACATAGATGTAGTGGCCATCAGCGAGACCAGAATCTCCGAAGCACGGGCCTTCGCACCGATCTTCGGCGACTACGATGTGTACGCATCTCCCAGCCGTCCTGGATCGGGGGGAGGAGTTGTTGTGCTTTTTAGGAGAGGTTTGGATCTCGCCATACGGGCCATCTTCCTGTACCCAGAAGGTAAGTTGGTAGTGGTGCTGGACGTGACCAGCGGAGACGGGCAAGCTTTCAGGCTAGTGGCTGTCTATGCCCCGACAGGAGCAGGGAGGCCTGATTTCTTCCGGCGTCTGGAGACCTTTCTTGGAACGTCCCGCTCTTTAGTGCTAGTGGGCGACTGGAACGGGATCTTAGATGCACGCTGGGACTGTGTGGGATTAGCGGATAGGGGAGGAGGGTGCAAGAGCCTCACCAACCTGCTCAGGCGTTTTGAACTGTCTGACAGGTACCGATTGGATTTCCCGAATGTGCCAATGTGGACTTGGACAAATCGCATAGGGTCATCCAGATCATATCTAGATAGAGTATTTTGTAGGGAAATAGATAGGTCTAGCATAGGCTGTCCACAATTCAAGATAGTCAGCTACAAGGACCACAAATTCGTGATCTGTGTGCTTGACTTAGATAGGCTTCATAGACGAGGACCCGGCTACTGGAAGCTAAACGCATCCTTACCAGCGCGCAAGGCCTACAGAGACCGGATTAGCGAACTAGTTAAGCGGGCGTTGACGGGGGCTATCGTCAACAACAAGTGGTGGTTTGCTCTGAAAAGAGCGATTAGAATAGAGTCCATTAGGTTTAGTAAGGCTTTAGCAATAGAGAAAAATAGAGCAGAGGGAGAACTAGTTAGAAAATTAGACGAGGCACTTAGCAAAGGCATCGCGACCGACGTACTTGCGGCGAAATTGGCCCTTGACCAATTCTTCAATGCAAAGCACGAAGGCTGCGTTGTCAGAGCTAGGGTGCGTGCTCTCAGACACGAGGGGACGAAAGCCGTTCAGTGAGCCCGAGTGGCGGAGGCGCGTCGTGGCAACAAATCCACGATCCGGTCTTTGGTGGACCACGACGGGCGTATGCTACTCGATCCCGGGCAAATGTGGGAAGCTTTTCAGTGACACTTCGCTCAGCTGTTCGGGGGCAGCGGCGGGCCGGATCGAGGGATGGACTTTAGTGTCTACCTCGATGGACTGCCGCGGCTCTCGGCCACTGAGGCGGACTGTTGCGAAAAGCCGATAACAGCCGCTGAAGTACGGGAAGCAATGACTGGCTGCACAAGGGGTAAATCGCCTAGTTTGGATGGTCTGCCCTATGAACTTTACGTACAGATGCCAGACTTGTTCGGATGCCTCTTGGCGTACGTCTACTGCAACTGGCAACAGAACGGGAGAATATCCAGCTCTGTGAGCCGGGGAGCTGTGGCGCTGCTGAGAAAGGATCCGAACAAGGGGTATAATATAGATAATTTTAGGCCCATAACTCTGCTAAACACAGAGTTCAAGATTTTGGCCAAAGTGCTAGCAAAGAGGTTGGCGCTTCTCGTTGGTGGTCTGGTGGGAGAGGTGCAGACATGCGCCATTCCCGACAGATCCATACACGACAACTTCCACCTCATGCGATACATCGTAGAGAGGGTACCTAGGGAACCTGGCACGGGTGGGTCCTTGATCAATTTAGATCAGTCGAAAGCTTTCGATAGGGTCGACCATCGTTACCTAGCGGCAGTCCTGAGGGCGGCTGGCTTTGGGCCCGTCTTCAGAGGCTGGATCTCTGCTATGCACAGCGACATATGCTCTGTGGTGAGAGTGAACGGTCACCTTTCGGAACCGTTCAACATCATGCGCTCGGTCCGCCAAGGATGTCCGCTCTCGTCTCTCTTGTACGTATTGTGTCTCGAGACATTACTGCACAAACTGGAGACGTTGAGGGGGGTCCCGCGCGAACTAGGATGCGGAAGATCCGTGTCAGCATATGCGGACGATGTCACCGTAGTGGTGTCGAACGCCAAACACATCAAGGCGATCGGCACTACACTAAGAGAATACGAAGCGGTGACAGGAGCAATGATCAACCAGGAAAGGTCAGTGGGCCTGCAGCTCGGCACCTGGAGAGGCAGGTCCATGCCGTCGTCGGGCGCTGGACGGACGGACCGGTTACATTGCTCGGGGTCTGGTTCGGTCAAATGGGCGGAGAGGAAGCTATCCCTGAAAGGTCGAGCGGAGGTGGCTAACGCGTATATCGCGTCCGTCATCTACTACCTCCTGACCGTCGTACCTTGTCCTAAGCCCCGCCTGACTGCGCTGGAGCGTTTGCTCTTTCGCTTTTTGTGGAAGGGACGCGGTCCGATGGTCAGGCGGTCCATCTGCTGTCAACATCCGCTACGTGGAGGGCTGGGAATGCCGTGGCTGATGATGCGCAGACACGCGGTCAGGCTACGACATCTCCACCTCTTCCTCGACGGTGATCAGGTGTGGTCGCCGTTTGCTAGACGCGTCTTTCCCCAGCTCGTCTCCTTGACGGAGCTGCAGTCCTGGGTCAAGCGAAGACCGAGAGGGAGCGCTTAGAGACTGGAATGTCTTCAGGCGCTCACAGCCCTCGACCAATCGGGCAATGTGATCGGTGGAAACTCCACCTTGGCGTTCTATAGTGGGTTAGTGGAGGGGAAGAGCGACGACGTACTTGGGGAAACTCTAGGCGTCGACGAAAATCAACTAGCCAATCTCTTCGGAAGAACTTTCGGGCCGAGGCCTATGGACAACTTCCAGAAATCCCTGGCCTGGCAGTGCTACCGAGGAGCTTTGCCAGTTCGGGATAAACTCTACAGGCATGGAGGTGCCATCAGCCGGGCATGTCCAAGATGCGCGCAGGGCGACGAAACCGTCCTGCACGCACTCGTCCAGTGTCCGAGCATTGCTGACTTGTGGTTTTATGTCGAACACTTGCTGTCGCGTGTAGGACGGATCCAGCTATCAGCTGAGTCCATCGTGAGGAATGCCCCGCCCTCTTCCTTTAGCTGGGAAGGGCAGGCAGTTTTTATCTGTCTGGTGGCCATGGCGAAAGATATAGTATGGTGGACACGTTTGAAAGGGCTGAAGACGAGCACTTACCTCTTCGGTGATGCCCTGATTAACTTTTTCAAATTTCGTTTGAAAAGGAAAATCAGGGTAGAAAGGGAAGTGCTCTCTTCCCAGCATTTTGTTGAAAGATGGGTCAGAGAGGCAAGAATGACCCTAGTGAATGGACCTACTCTGAGTATGTGTCTGTAAATTAAAGGTGGAAAACTGGGAGAGGGCACTTGCCCTGGTGGTCAGGGTCACTGTGGCTTTTTAATGGGCTTACTCCACGAATGTCCCTCGGAAGTCTCCCCCCTATTGGGGAATTTTTTTTCATTGTTCTATTATTACATCCTCCGTTTCGTGTTTTTTTTACACGCAGAAATGCCCTTTTGTACCGTCCTGTATTGTCCTGTACTGTCCTTAATGTCTACTTTATGTAAGCCCTTGTGGTTAATAAAGAAAGCATTATTATTATTATCATCATTATTATTATTACGTTTTGATATTACTTTCTGTTCAAAAGAATGACCACCAAATCACTACCAGTGACCTCAAGAACAACAACTTCCACCATATTTGAAAAGGGGGTAAATATATATATATATCCCTCATTTCCATCCCGATAAACATATGTATATATATACCTTATTTTTCTCGCATATTTTTTCCCATATAGATATATTTTGTATATAAATATCTTTTGTTTTGAGTAATGTGATAGAAGAAGATATTAACTAATTGTTTGTTTAATTATTATATTCTATACTTTAAATTTATCTTCCGTTCTACTGTACGGTAATATGGATAACATACCTGTAATATCCAGTATTGATCCCCTTTTCACAATTTCTAACTATAATTTACACATCTTCCTATTTATTATATATTTTTTACTTCAATCAGGATTTTAACTTTTAATTTCTAATTTCACATCTTATTACCAATTTTAATTTCCATTGTGAAACAATCTAGACCCTAGA
>OZ024740.1:6703449-6718449 GCA_964016885.1 Eledone cirrhosa
CTAGTTAGTTATACACCCCATCATTTTTAACAGGTACTTTGCTAGTTAGTTATACACCCCATCATTTTTAACAGGTACTTTGCTAGTTAGTTATACACCCCATCATTTTTAACAGGTACTTTGCTAGTTAGTTATACACCCCATCATTTTTAACAGGTACTTTGCTAGTTAGTTATACACCCCCATCATTTTTAACAGGTACTTTACTAGTTAGTTATACACCCCATCATTTTTAACAGGTACTTTGCTAGTTAGTTATACACCCCATCATTTTTAACAGGTACTTTGCTAGTTAGTTATACACCCCATCATTTTTAACAGGTACTTTGCTAGTTAGTTATACACCCCATCATTTTTAACAGGTACTATGCTAGTTAGTTATACACTCTATCATTTTTAACAGGTACTATGCTAGTTAATACATGAATATTGATACAGAAGGTAGAAAGATAAAATACACTTGGGTGGGATTTGAACTCAAAACATAAAGGGGTGCAACTAATCTATCCACATGGTACATTGATCTTTCTACTATTCTACCATTCTACCATTCTACCATTCTACTATTCTACCTATTCTGCAAGGCACCTGCCAATAAGACTGAATATAAGTCATAGAATTTACCATTAATTAAATCTCAGATGTTGGGAAATCTCTATGGAAAGAGATTATTTTAAATGCAATTAAGTTGACATTTACTGAGTAATGTTACTAGGAATGGGCAGCATATGAGGAATTAGTGGTACAATAACTCTCACTTAACTTCTATAACATTCTTTGGCAATGGTGATGATGATGATTATGATGATGATGATGCTGGGGGAAGTAGTGGTGATGGTGATGATGATGGTGATGGTTGTGGTGGTGATGATGATGACGGTGGTGGTAGTGGTGGTGATGATGATGATGATGCTGGCGGTGGTGGTGGTAGTGGTGGTGATGATGATGATGATGCTGGTAGTGGTGGTAGTGGTGATGGTGATGATGAAAGCAACAAATCCCATTCAACACAGGTGTAATGTATTCTATAAACACACATCACAGAGACAATCACCAGCTGACACTGAAATATAATGTTGATTATATATTATATACAACTCAAGCAAATAACACAACTTAGTTACACCTTGCATGGCAGAAGAAGCCCTAAAATAACACCGGAAAGAACAACTGAAACCTCATTAATAAAACAAATTTTGATGAAGTATCCTAACACGCGTCTACACACCTTCAAGACAATGTTGTACACACCTTAGAAACATGAAGATGCACCAGCCATTTTCTACTCATCAACTTCATCCAATCCTTAGTATCATCATCATCATCATCATCTTATTTCTAAGCATCATCATTATTATCTCCATCATCAATATCACCATTGCCACAGCAATTGTTAATGGTTTAACTCTGTCAAGCCCAAATACTCATCAAGTTGAAGTTTATCTGTTACACTGACATTAACCCTTCAGCATTTAAACCGGCCATATCTGGCCAGAATTCTCTGACATCCTTCTGTTCAAACTGGCTGTAACCAGCCACTCATACTGATGTTAAGGTATTGTTCTCAAAATAAATGATATCAAAATCCTATAAATTCGATATTATGTGAAATCATTATGTGCCTTTACCATGAAAATACTATAGCAAATATAGAGTAATGTAAATGCTGAAGGGTTAAGTGACTGAGAGTTAAGATTCACCCCTGGAGAAGATGCCAGTTCATTAAAGGGTCTTCTTCTAGCTGTTGCTGGTCTACATTTTTCCCTAAGTAGATTAAATCAATGTGAAATGAAGTGTCTTGATCAAGAACACAACCTGTGACATACTCCAGAAATTATACCTTAAGTTCAAAGGCCCAACTATTTAAATTTTAGTCCGTGTGCCACTACAATCCATCACATTGATTCATAGCCTCACCTTTCAGTCATCCCACACATGTTCCAAATTACATTTCCAACATAATCATGTTCAAACCATTTCTCTCTAGCATCCACATTAAGCATCTTCATGTTTCACTACCATATAATATCAGTTCTACGCACAATTCACACACCAGTTTACAAAGCTGTGAAATCTCAAAATTGCAAAATATAATGAGTTACAAAAAATTGAAATGCCAAAAGTTATAACTATACATAAATAATCTCCTTGGTGACATATTTAATGTTCTTTTATTTAATTACCAAATGTAAATAGAGAAGTTAGCATCTGCACCTTTATTTATATTTCAAAATGAGTGGGTGTGTTAGTAAAACAAGTATTTAAAAGTGTTCTCTTTTAGGCCAATGTAGGATTTAATTGCGTGGTTGTGTTTGGTAGACATCAGTTTAGTACACTGAATAATAAACTATTGAGTTGGGAAATTTGAAGTGTTGGTGCAGCTGCATGCTGTGGAGTTCCTGTCAGATGACTATTGACATTGAAGTTAGATATATATATTGCCTGAGGATCAGCATCAAGGTGAGGTGACACATGTAAAATATGCTTTGAATAAGTAATGTCAAATAATTATAATAAATATTACCAATGTGTTTGATTCGCCATAGCTGTATACATATAAGTATGTGTGTTTCATATATCTAGCGATACACAGTATGTTTACAAATAAACATCTAGATAAGGCATGTATTCAATGCTTTATCCAGAACCAATGCTCATTGTTTCATTGTAATAAAAAAAATCATCTTTTATTGTACATTCACCCCACCATCACCACTGCCACTCCAAATATTTAAATAAAGACTCACAGCCTGAATATACTAAGTAGGGAACAAATAAACGGACCAACTGAGATTAACCACACAATTTCAAGAGTGTATATCTGTTAGGTAATAAGAAGCAAGAAGGCTAGAGAACTTCTATAGCTTGAGTTGGTTCACATCTTTTGGAACTTTTAAAAATAGTGTAATGGGAGTGGATGTTAAACCGATTTGGTCAAAGTAACAGACATGTTTTGATCTTATTAGATCTTCTCAGCCAAGTATTTTAACTCAGCAAGTTGACTAAATGAGAATAGGATTAAGTATATAGAAAAGATGAAAGAAACTATACACTGATTATGTGTGTCAACAAAGGGACAAGGTATAAATGTTGGAAGGAAGTCCTGGGCAGTCTTACAGTCTATTTGTATGTATACAAAATATGATGCAAGACTCAAGCGATTTCATCAGATATTCATTCAAGAATTAGTTATGTAAGGGATTAGGATTTTGGTGAACACAAACAGAGAATAGAAAATAGAGGAGCACTATTCTTTGGTGATGGCCCACCAATTCTGTGTAAAGTCAGGTCATCCCCATAAATGTTAAACACACACACGCATGTATATATATATATATATATATGCGTGTGTGTGTGTGTGTATATATATATACAGGCACACACATATATATGCATAAATACATTCAAACCTATGTGCATATATACACCTATTAACATATATATATATATAGATACACACACACACATTCATTCACTCACATACACACACACACATATATGCATATATATGTATATATATATTCACCCATATGTGCATATACACCAACAGACATCTATATATATCCACCTATACACATGTACCTATGAAATATAAGCAGATACACTGGACGTGCTACTCTGTAAAATGTCAAATCTGATATTTGTCTTAATTTCTGTGAATGTTTGCTGACTGAGGCATTGAATAATTATATTAAATAAAGATATCTCAGCTATAATGTTTAACTTAGCTATTGATTTAAATCAATAGAACACCATACCTACACACAGACACATCATGTTCACACACACACTAGTATAGACGACATATATATATATCATCATCATCATCATCATAATTTTACGTCCGCTTTTCCCTGCTTGCAAGGGTGGGACGGGAACTGATTCTGGCTTGATTTCTACAGCTGGATGCCCTTCCTAACACCAACCTCATTTACAGTGAGTGCTGGGTGATTTTTTGTCGTGGCACCTCCACGAGCACTTTACAGTGGAATGATAGGGACCCTTTTCTACAGCTGAGTAAACTGGAGCAATGTGAAATATAGTGTCTTGCTCAAGGAAACAACACATCACCCAGTCTGAGAATTGAACTGACAACATTTCGATTGCAAGGCCAATGCTCTAAAAGCCATGTGCCTCCATATATTATCATCATCATCATCATCATCATCATCAAAATTTTCGTTTAACGTACATTTTCCACGCTAGCATGGGTTAGACGGGAGTTATCCCACTTGAGGCAAGGTTGGTCGGGTGACCATGTCTCGCTCATATAGGACTATCTGGCAGGTTTTCTACGGCTGGATGCCATTCCTAACACCAACCACGTTTACAGTGTGGAACTGGGAACTTTTTACCGTGTTACCTACACGACCACATTACAGCGTGGACTGTGTGTTTTTTTGTCGTGACACCTACACGATCTCGATCTCGTTATCTCATTTATTTGGACTGGATGTTGTGGTACCAACTTTACAGAGAGAGGGTGGTGTTGGTGGGAGTGGGAAGATAGGGTAGGGGTAGTGGATTGGGGTGTATATTTGGTTAAGAGGTGCCTACTGACTGTAGGTTTCGCTTTGTACATAGGCAAGGTGGGTCTTCTGTATTACTGCGTAGCGCCAAAGATCACGGTCCAGTGACATTGTCTTAGAGAGGTGCAAGTGTGTAAGGTCGGAATTTATCAGATCGTCCCAGGTTTTTCTGGGTCTACCTACTCTGTAACTACTATCAATTTTGATCGCCCTGCACTTTTTTATACAGCTGTTGTCTTTCATGTGCATCACGTGGCCATGCCAACGTAGTCTTCTCTCAAGTAAACAGCATCTGATCCCTCTTATTCCTAATTTCTCCCTTAGTTCAGTTATGCTTTACCGCTCACGTATATTACTATTACACATCCAACGGAGCATGCATACTTCGTTCCTTTCCAGTCTACGCAGGTCCTCTGCACGTAATGCCCAGGTCTCACTGCCATGTAACATTGCTGTTCGTATACAAGCATCATACAATCTGCCTTTCATATATATATATATATATACACACACACACATATATATATATATATATATATATATATATATATATATATATATATATATATATATATATATATATATATACATTTATATATATATATGTATATATATATATGTACGTCCCAGCCTTGCAAGCAGCGAAAAGCGGACGTTAAATGATGATGATACATATATATATAACTTTGATATATATACAAAGATGTATGTATATATATCTACATCTACATCTATATATCTATTATCTATCCCAATCTATTTATCTTATATAAAACACGTATGTATATGTGTATGTGTGTGTATCATTCGTCTTGGAAGCAAGCAATGCTTCTAAATGACCTCAGGTCACAATCTATAAATGTGATGGTTATCTGCGAGGCCCGGATCAGCAGCATGCGACAGCTAGCCCCCACCTTTGACGACTTTGAGATGCACGCATCTCTCTGTCAGCCCGGAGGTGGGGGTGGGGTTGTCGTTCTGCTGCAAAAACATATGGGCCTTGCAACACAGATAGTTCACTTGGACCCATGGGGTCGACTGGTGGTGCTGGACCTTGGCAGTGGTGAAGGTAGAGCCTTTAGGCTGATAGCCGCATGTGCCCCTTTTGGGACAGAGCAGCCCGACTTTTTCCAGCGTCTGGAGTCTTTTCTAGGGACGTCCCGTTCCCTGCTTTTAGTGGGGGATTGGAATGGTATCCTGGATGCACGTTGGGACTATGCAGGGGCATGTCCCGATAGAGAGGGGTGCAACAGCCTCAAGGGGTTACTCGGCCGATTTGACCTGGCCGAGAGATTTCGACTAGATTTTCCGACGGTGCCAACCTGGTCTTGGTCAAATCGCAGCGGATCATCTAGATCGTACCTAGATAGATTTTTAGTTAGAAATAAGGACAGGGACTTTTTAAGTTGTCCAGAAATGCTCATGGTTGGCTATTCAGACCACAAGTTGGTGACCTGCATGGTCAACCTTGATAGAACGCATAGACAGGGCCCCGGTTACTGGAAGCTCAACTTGTCCTTGCCGGCAAGTAGAGCCTACAGGAATCGGATTAGTACGTTAGTTAAGGAACGGTTGACTGGAGCGATCGTCAACAGCAGGTGGTGGGTATCTCTAAAGAGAGAGATTAGAGTAGTCTCGATTGAATTTAGTAAGGTTCTAGCTGCGGATAGGAATAGGAAGGAAAGGGAGCTAATAGATAGAGTAGAAGAGGCAATTAGAAGCGGCGACGTGGCCAGAGTGCTAGCGTCGAGAACGGCTTTCAGCCAGTTTTTCGACGCGAAGCACGAAGGCTGCGTTGTCCGAAGTAAAATACGTGCTCTAGGGAACGAGGGGGCCAAAGCTGTTAGCTGGGCCCGCGTGACAGAGGCCAACAGTGGAACTAAATCCACCATCCGGTCTTTGCGAGACCTGGATGGACGGGCGATTCTTGAGCCTAAGCAGATGTGTGAGGCCTTTCAAAGGCACTTTGCCCGACTGTTCGAGAGGGGCGGGGAGCCGGTTGGGAACGTGGACTTCGGTCCATACCTCGACGGCCTGCCGCGCCTCTCGGACAGGGAGGCGAAGTCCTGCGAGGAGCCGATTTCGGCCGCTGAGATAGAGGACGTGCTGAGCCAATGCGGCAAACGCAAATCCCCGGGTCTCGATGGTCTTCCTTACGAATTATATCTAGCTATGCCGGACTTGTTCCCCGATCTCCTCGAGGCGGTCTACTGCAACTGGCAACAGAACGGGAGAATTCCCTGTACTGTGACCAAGGGCGTAGTCACGCTAGTGAGGAAGGACGAGAACAAGGGGGACGAAATAAGTAACTTCAGGCCCATAACTCTGCTAAATACAGAGTTACAGATTTTAGCCAAGGTGCTAGCAAAGAGGTTGGCGCTTGTCGTGGGCAACCTGGTGGGAGATGCGCAGACATGCGCTATCCCGTCCAGGTCCATCCATGACAACCTCCACCTCATGCGATACATCATAGAGAGGGTTGGGAACGAACCCGGCTTTGGTGGGGCTCTGATCAACTTGGATCAATCTAAGGCGTTCGATAGGGTCGACCATGGTTACCTGGATGTGGTGCTAGCGGCGGCAGGCTTCGGACCCGTTTTCAGGGGCTGGATCACTGCTATGCACAGCAGCCGCATCTGCTCTAGGGTCAAGGTGAACGGCTACCTCTCGGAGCCGTTCAAAATCGCGCGGTCCATCCGACAAGGGTGCCCTCTCTCCTCCCTTCTGTATGTGTTGACTCTCGAGCCACTACTGCGGAAGTTGGAGTTGTTGCAGGGCATCCCTTTGGAACCGGGATTGCGGAAAGCGGTGTCAGCCTACGCCGATGATGTGACAGTAATGGTGTCGACGGCCTCCGAAATCGAGGCGGTCGGCACCTTACTGGAGGAGTACGAAAAGTTCACAGGGGCTAAGCTGAACCGGGACAAGTCGATCGGTTTGCAACTCGGCACGTGGAGGGGCAGACCGATGCCCTCTGATGGCGTCGTCGGACGCTGGACGGAGGGCCCGGTGAAGTTGCTCGGGGTCTGGTTCGGACCGGACCTCCAGGTGGAGAAAAACTGGGCGGAGGTTACAGGGTGTTTGCGCTGACCCAGAAGTGGGCCACTTGCAAACTATCCCTGAAAGGTCGGGCGGAGGTGGCGAACACTTATATAGCGTCCGTCATCTACTACCGCCTGACCGTAGTGCCCTGCCCAAGGGAAACCCTCACCAAGATGGAGCGCGCGCTCTTCCAATTCCTTTGGAAGAGGCGGGCTCCTATGGTGAGGAGATCCATCTGCTGTCAACACCCTTCGAAAGGAGGGCTGGGGATGCCGTGGCTAATGATGCGTAAACACGCATTAAGGCTACGGCACCTCTACGTATTCCTCACCGGACAACCGGTGTGGGCCTCGTTTGTGAGACGAACCTTTCCCAGACTCGTCTCACTCACCGAGCTGCAATCCTGGGTCAAGCAAAGACCGAGAAAACTGGGCGCCTGGCACACTGAGTGTGCCCAGGCGCTCACCGCCCTCTGGCAGGCGGATCCGGTTATCAGTGGAGACTCCACCGCAACATTCTATAGAGGGCTGGTACGCAGCAGGTGCGACGACGCCCTCGGAGAAGCCCTAGACATGGAGGAGGACGAACTGGCCAGCCTGTTCGGTAGGACATTCAGCCCGGGACCTATGGACAACTTCCAGAAGTCCCTGGCCTGGCAGTGCTACCGAGGGGCTTTACCCGTTCGAGAAAGGCTCTACAGACACGGGCGCCCGGGTAGGGACCCCGCCAAAAAGATCCGTCCCAGATGCGTGTGCGACGAGGAAACCGTTGCACACGCATTGGTACACTGCTCGGGCGTAGCCGATCTGTGGGGCTATGTCGAACAACTGCTGTCAAGGGTGGGACCGATCCGGTTGACCACCGAGTCTATTGTAATGATCAAGCCGCCTCCCCCCTTCAAAGATGAAGCAGAGGCGGTGTTTCTGTGCGTAATAGCCATGGCGAAAGAGGTTGTATGGTGGACGCGTCTGAAAGGACTGAGGTCAGGCACCTTTCTCTCTGGCCAACAACTGGTCCGTTTCTTCCGATATCATTTCGGAAGAAGGATCAGGATGGAGAGAGAGGTGCTGCACCCCAGTCGTTTTTATGAAAGGTGGGTGAAAGTGGCGAGAATGGCCCGTGTGAATGGGCCTTCTCTTTACATAAGCCTGTAGGTGGAAAAGAGGAAGGAACGAGGGAGCACCCCCTCTCTGTGCTCCTGAGGAAAAGGGTTGCACACTTTTTTCGGGGGTGTGTGCGACCCCCCAAGGCGCCTCCTCTCTATTGAGGATTTTGTTAAAAATTTTATTTTTTGTTATATCTTATTTTATTTTTATATTTTGTTATTGCCTCCTCCTTATTGAGGACGCCTTTTTGTGTAAACTCCCCCCTTTGTACTTGTCCCACTTTTGATGCCCTAGTGGCAAATAAAAGAAACTTATCTATATATATATGTGTATATATATATATGATGATGATGATATGTATGTACATGTGTTTGTATATATATATCATCATCATCATCGGTTAACGTCCATCTTCCACGCTAGCATGGGTTAGACGGGAATTGTCCTACTTGAATTATCCTACTACTCGGGTGACTATGTTTTGCTCATATAAGACTGTCTGGCAGGCTTTCTATGGCTGGATACCCTTCCTAACACCAATCGTGTTTACAGTGTGGACTGGGAGCCTTTTTACCGTGTCTCCTAGACGACCATTTTGCAGCGTGAACTGGGTGCTTTTTGTCATGACACCTACATAACCTCTTTAGTGTAGACTGGATGTTGTGGTACCAACATAACTTTACAGAGAAAGGGTGGTGTTGGCCTGAGTGGAAGGATGGAGTAGGGAACTGGGTTGGGGTGTATGTTGGGTTAGGAGGGGCCTACTGACTGTAGGTTAACTTTGTACGTAGGGAAGACGGGTCTTCTGTATTTCTGCGTGGTGCCAAAGCTTTCGGTCCAGTGACATTGTCTTAGAGAGGTCTAAGCGTACAAGGTCGGATTTTATCATGTCATCCCAGGTTTTTCTGGGACTACCTACTCCGTAACATCCATCAATTTTGATCGCCCTGCACTTTTTTATACAGCTGTCGTCTTTCATACACATCACGTGACCATACCAACGTAGTCTTCTCTCAAATAAATACCATCTGATCCTTCTTATTCCTAATTTCTCACTTAGTTCGTTTATGTTTTACCGTTCATGTATATATATATATATATATATATATATATATATATATATATATATATATATATATATATATATATATATATAAAAGGCTGAACACTACAATCAACAGAAAATTATGAGAAACCTAAAAACTCTAATCAACCAATACAAAGAAGGACTCACTAACAAGGAATTCAGCTTCATCACAGACTTCACAAGTAAATCCAGCCTTTTCTACGGTATCCCTAAAGTACATAAAAGCGAATTAATAAGTAAGGCATGCAAGGAAGCCACAGACATAGTCATCAATGTCCCCTCACCCAATGATCTCAAATTAAGACCTATAATAGCAGGCCCCGTTTGCGAAACCCACCGCCTTAGCAACTTCATTGATACCCTTCTCAAGCCCTTTCTCAAACACATCAAAAGCTACATAAGGGACAACCTAGATATGCTCAATCACCTCCCTAATATGCCACTTTCTGAACAAACCCTACTAGTGACGTTCGATGTAGTCAACCTATACTCCAACATCCCCCACAACCTAGGAATAGAAGCTATCCAATTCTGGCTGGATAATTACCACAATGAACTCCCACAACGCATCAAAAAAGAATTCGTGATAGAGGGACTCAAATTTATCTTGGAGAACAATTACTTCGTTTTCAATAACAAACCCTACAGGCAGAAATCTGGGACCGCTATGGGAACGAAAACAGCCCCCACTTATGCCAACCTAGTCATGGGATACCTGGAAATCACCCTCTACACTAAAGTCCTAAACAAATTTGGAAACACTCTCCACTTACACATTGAAAGGAACTGGAAGCGATATCTAGATGACTGCTTCATCCTTTGGCACGAAAACATCGAAAAACTTAAAGAATTTCACACCCTTATAAATGGACTCAACACGAATATTAACTTCACGATAGAATACAGCCATCAACAACTCCCCTTCCTCGACATCCTCATTAAGATCCATAACAAAAAAATAGAAACAGACATATACTACAAGCCCACAGACTCCAAGCAATATCTTCCTTTCAACTCTTGCCACCCTAGACACGTTAAAATTAATATTCCCTACAACTTAGCCAAGAGAATCTGTACTATAGTCTCCAATAAAAACACCTGCTACTTACGGCTACAAGAACTAAAGGACACACTCATAGGCAGGGACTACCCTGCATCACTAATTGACAATGGAATCCAACGTGCCCTAAAACTCAGTACCCAGGACCTTAGACACCCTAAAGTAAATCAACCGAAACTAAAAGCTCTTCCATACATCTCCACACACAACCCCCTCAACAATGAGGCCTTTGACACCATCCTCCAGAACATCCCTGTGTTGAAAAAGGACCATAGAATGAACCAAATTCTACGAACACACGATATCATAAAGAGCAAAAGACAATCCAAGTCAATGAAAAACATCCTAACACATGCCAAAGTACTACCAACCACAACAACGAAACCCACAGTAAAATAATGCGATAGACCCAACTGTGGCATTTGCATCAACCTAATAGAGGGTTC
Organism: Eledone cirrhosa; assembly: GCA_964016885.1. NCBI lineage: Eukaryota > Metazoa > Mollusca > Cephalopoda > Octopoda > Eledonidae > Eledone > Eledone cirrhosa. The sequence continues at coordinate 6,714,720 of OZ024740.1, forward strand.
GGAATTCTATTTCAAAGAAGGACAACGTTTTATAGTAAAACACAATTTCACATGTGCATCGGAAAATCTAATATATGTATTAACTTGCTCAGGTTGTCGATAACAATACATAGGCCAGACCAAAAACAGTCTCCGCCAACGCATGACTGTCCATAGATCCCAAATTAAAATACGGGAATACAGGAAAATACCACTGAATGAACACATTGATACCTGTGCCGCCCAAAATCATCCCAACTTCAGAATATTTCCCCTCTACAAATTTAAAGATAATGCCACCCACACCCAGCGCATCAGCAAGGAATCTTACCTTATTAATAAATACGGACCCCTTCTAAACACTTCTCCCTAAGACGAACCCACAACATACACACGTCAACATACATACCTACATCAGCACACATCTCTACCCACATATAAACACAATGACATACGTAAACACACGTGATCTATGGTGCAACACAAAAAAATATATGTGTATATATATATATATATATATATATATATATATATATATATATATATATATATATATATATATAGTGAATATATGTATATATATAGTGAATATCATTTCACACCTTTTATCGTTAAGATTTTTGATGTTCTATTAAGAGAACCGATTTTACTGAAAATATCGAATAATGTACACCATTTTACCAGGGGAAAAAAATGTTGGTCCAACCACACACGCACACACACACATTCTCACACACACACAGACACACATATATACACACACACACATACACACGCGTACATTAACATACAAAGAGACTTATACACACACACACACACACTTCTCCGTATAAGACAAAAGCTGAAAAATATCTTTTGACATGCTAAAATACCACCCACTGCTTACAGACACATTCCTACTGACCATCCCGCTACCACGAATCACTCTGCTATACACACACACACACACACACACACACACACACACACACACACACACACACACACACACACACACACACACTTATTTTAATAGCCATTTGAACTGTCAACAGGCTGCGGTTCGCACACACATCCCTGCTAACCATTATCACAACATCGAACACTTTACTACTACTACACACAGACACACACACACATTTGTTGTGAAAGAGTCATTTCTCAGTCTTGGCGCAAAATCAATTTTTTACATTCACATGACCTCTACCGATCAATCAAAATTGTTTTGACCAGAAGAATTTTTGCAACACCAAAGTAGCGCTGGAGCCACTTTTTTTAACATAAAAACAGGTAGAATTCCCAAAACTAATCAGATCAGAGTAAACAACACGGACACTCTATCTCAAAATTATTTTTGAAAAGCATTTAGAAATGCGCAACCGGTAAAAACTTAAAAACTTAAAACCACAACTGAATACTAACCCATACAATTACTAATACTCTTTTATTCCTAATTAAACTATTTTTCAACTGTGAACAATTTGTCAGTATTTTCTATTCCGTTTACCAATATATATATATATATATATATATATATATATATATATATATATATATATATATATATATATATATATATTGTTATACTTTGGGAGGGTCATGTTGCCAAATTCAGAAACGAAATATATATATATATATATATATATATACATGTATGTTTGTATATATATGTATATCTGAAGGTTTGTATATATATGTATGTGTGTGTGTATGTGTGGATGTGTATGTTTTGAGTTGTATGTGTGCATGTGTATATGCTTTGTATCTGTACATGTGTATATGCAGTTATTAGATGCTAAATTTTTGGAATCTTTTACATATTTTTACTGTTCCATTAATGGATTGTACTTGTAATTTCCTAACTAGTTGTGTTCGTTCTGTTCCTGTGAAGCCTAGGTTCTCAAGATTTGTATTGAGGCAGTTACTAACATACCCCAGTGCCCCAATAATCACAGGCATAAATCTGAAGGTGTAATCAGGATGGAGTATCTGCAGATTTCTTATCAGTTCTGCATAAATATTCTCCTTTTCGCTAATCTTTGATATTATATTGGCATCTGCTGGGCAGCTAATTTCTACTACTGTGCATGCTTTCTTCTCCCTGTGCCATATCATAATATCTGGTCTGTTATGCCTGCAATTTATTGGGGTTTTTACTGGAACAGTCCACCAGTACTCTTTCATATTATGTACATGGATGTCTTCCACATTGCTGTAGCTATTAATGTATTTATTATCGGGGCTATCTTTTTTACAACTGCATTGTACAGTGTTTTGGCCACTACATCATGCCTCATAGGTAGATAGTACCGCGATGTATCTTTGGACAGCTGCTGATGACATGGGTGATATCCTCGATATTATTTCTGCAGAGTCTGCACTTGTAATCACATCTAGGTGTTTTGCCTGCATCCCTATGTTTTTTGTGAATCAGGTATTTTGTGTTAATCTCCTGTTCTTCGATTGCAAAAGCGTATCCTTCAAAGTGGGAGCCAATATAGCGGTTGTTGGTCCAAGATAGACTACTTTCCTTATCTATATTACTCTCACTCTGGAGCTCCCTGGCAACATATCCATGCATGATTTTTTGCTGATAGGCATGCAGTTTTTCATCCATGGTTTCACTGCAATACTGCAGAGCGACATCCCTGGGTGTGAGTTTTTGATTATCACACAGGGAATATCTCTCAAGGAGTTCCTTCCCAACTCTCATGATCTTATCTGTTTCATGCAGATAGATTTGCTCGAGAAACGGACTCCTACGCTTCGAGGTTCGTAGATGTCGGAGAGATATGATGCGACATTCAAATGTTGTCTGGACTGATGTTAGCCCTCTGCCTCCCTGCTTACGTTTCAAGTAAAGGCGGTCTATGTCACTGTTGATGTGGAAGTTTCCGGTGTTGTCCAGTATTTTTCGAGTTCCAACATCAACTGCTCAGATTTCGTCTATCGCCCAATTGAGTATTCCAAACGTTGGTGTTAGGACAAGAACAGCAAACACACTGTGAGCCACTGTTTTGTTTTACGCAGAGAGTTCCGATGACCAGATCTTTCTTAATCGGGTGTAGTATTTCCTGGTTACGCGTTCTTTATTACAGATACCATTATAGGATATGTTCTCATCTATCCCCAGGTATCTGTAGCAGTCCTCATCAGATATCAGTGAAACAGTTAGGCCATTGATGACAATGTTGTTAGATTTGGTTGTTGTTTTTCCCCGCTTTACAGTCATGTATGAGCATTTATCTTGGCCAAAGTCCATTCCTATATCCTTTGAGAACGTTGTAACCATGTCAAGATTTTTCTTCATCCCATCCATGTTCTTGGCATAGAGTTTCAGATCGTCCACAAAGAATTTATGTGTTAGGTTCTTATTTCTGTCCTCCTGTGAGCCAATGATGTATCCCTCACATTTCTTGAGCAGAAAGGACAAGGGGTTTAATGACAAGATGAACAATATCACAGAGAGACTTTCCCCCTGAAATATACCCCTGCAATATTTTATTTTATCAGTGAAAATAGAGTCCTCCCTCTCTGTCTTTAACCTTAGGAGAGTAACCCAAGAAGAAGACAGCTTCTCTATGGCTCTGACAATAATGTCTGGGACTTTAGCAAGTTGGAGGGCCTCTATCATCCAAGAGTGGGGAACAGAATCGAAAGCTTTCCTGTAGTCCAGCCAGACTGTAGTCATATTCCTCCTAAGTTGTCGCACCTCCGACATCGCCGTTTTGTTGATTAGGAGTTGTTCAGCACATCCCCAAACCCCTTTCTT
>OZ024740.1:6723449-6775949 GCA_964016885.1 Eledone cirrhosa
ACTCGTTTTCGAGTACGGCCACTACTTTATATCCATGTAGGAAAACCCCTACCGATGCGCTGAACAAGTGTGACTTTTTAGTTCAGCCAGCGACTTGAAAACTATGGTACAAACACTACACTTGTGACAATTATTGACACATAGTGCTGGGCCCATGGTACCATGTGACGACAAGTGCAGAGAGATCTCCAGATATAAAGCAATGCCTGTGCCGTGAAGCTTTTATAGTGAGAAAAGGCACTGCACAAAGCCAGTCCCACTCTCTTAACCAAGATGATATCTACCAAAAAGAAGAACAAGTCAACATCATTGGATACCATCAGGGTTGCAGGTGTTATATCAGAGTTTTCCTTCTCCTAGAATTCTGCCTTGACAAAGGCTAAGGGGTCATTTCTCCCAGTGATTTTGGATGGCCATTGACTCTTAAGAGCTCCTTTGCCCTTTGACAGGTTTTGTTTTTAGTCCTGCAGGATGTCCAAAGTCACCCTCCTCACCAAGAAACCTTGGTGGGGTTGCCAGTTTAGTCGCCAACGACCCGACCATGAGGCAGGTTGTACTGGGATACATGTTACCAGTAGCACCAACTGGTGACCTGACATACATACACATATACATACATATTTACATACATACATATATACCTACATACACAGATACATACATGCATATATACATACATACCTACATACATACATACTTACATATATACATACATTCATACATACACAGATATGGTGGCTGCCAACTCGTTTTCGAGTACGGTCACTACTTTATATCCATGTTGGAGAACCCCTACCGATGCGCTGAACGAGTGTGACTTTTTAGTCCAGCCAGCGACTTGAAAATTCTGGTACAAACACTACACTTGTGACAATTACTGACACATAGTGCTGGGCCCATGGTACCATGTGACGACAAATGCAGAGAGATCTCCAGATATAAAGCAATGCCTGTGCCGTAAAGCTTTTATAATGAGCAAAGGCACTGCACAAAGCCAGTCCCACTCTCTTAACCAAGATGATATTTACCAAAAAGAAGAACTTGTCAACATCATTGGATACCATCAGGATTGCAGGTGTTATATCAGAGTTTTCCTTCTCCTAGAATTCTGCCTTGACAAAGGCTAAGGGGTCATCTCTCCCGGTTATTTTGGATGGCCATTGACTCTTAAGAGCTCCTTTGCCCTTTGACAGGTTTTGATTTTAGTCCTGGAGGATGTCCAAAGTCACCATCCTCACCAAGAAACCTTGGTGGAGTTGCCAGTTTAGTCGCCACCGACCCGACCATGAGACAGGTTGTACTGGGATACATGTTACCAGTAGCACCAACTGGATACATACATATATACATACATATATACATACATGGTGGCTGCCAACTCGTTTTCGAGTACGGCCACTACTTTATATCCATGTAGGAAAACCCCTACCGATGCGCTGAACGAGTGTGACTTTTTAGTCCAGCCAGCGACTTGAAAACTCTGGTACAAACACTACACTTGTGACAATTATTGACACATAGTGCTTTGCCTTTGGTACCATGTGACGACAAGTGCAGAGAGATCTCCAGATATAAAGCAATGCCTGTGCCGTGAAGCTTTTATAGTGAGCAAAGGCACTGCACAAAGCCAGTCCCACTCTCTTAACCAAGATGATATTTACCAAAAAGAACAAGTCAACATAATTGGATACCATCAGAGTTGCAGGTGTTATATCAGAGTTTTCCTTCTCCTAGAATTCTGCCTTGACAAAGGCTAAGGGGTCATCTCATACATACGTTCATACATACATACATACATACATACATACATACATACATACATACATACACAGATACATACATACATACATACATACATACATACATACATACATACATACATACATACATACATACATACATACATACATGGTGGCTGCCAACTCGTTTTCGAGTACGGCCACTACTTTATATCCATGTAGGAGAACCCCTACCGATGCACTGAACGAGTGTGATTTTTTAGTCCAGCCAGCGACTTGAAAACTCTGGTACAAACACTACACTTGTGACAATTATTGACGCATAGTGCTGGGCCCATGGTACCATGTGACGACAAGTGCAGGGAGATCTCCAGATATAAAGCAATGCCTGTGCCGTGAAGCTTTTATAGTGAGCAAAGGCACTGCACAAAGCCAGTCCCTCTCTCTTAACCAAGATGATATCTACCAAAAAGAAGAACAAGTCAACATCATTGGATACCATCAGAGTTGCAGGTGTTATATCAGAGTTTTCCTTCTCCTAGAATTCTGCCTTGACAAAGGCTAAGGGGTCATCTCTCACATACATACATACATACATACATACATACATACATACATACATATATACATGGTGGCTGCCAACTAGTTTTCGAGTACGGCCACTACTTTATATCCATTTTGGAGAACCCCTACCGATGCGCTGAACGAGTGTGACTTTTTAGTCCAGCCAGCGACTTGAAAACTCTGGTACAAACACTACACTTATGACAATTATTGACACATAGTGCTGGGCCCATGGTATCATGTGACGACATATATACATACATATATACATACATACATACACAGATACATACATAAAGCCTGATATAAATCTCTCACCCAGAGAAATCGGAAGATCCTATTCAATGTTCAAACAAGATGAAAAAATTGACCAATTTACAGAAAAAGTTGTGCATGGATACTTGAGACGTAAAACACAGACCATAGAGGGGATAAACCACTCAAAAAGCCTGGCATGGAGTTTCGACAAGTTTATGACATCACACCTGGAGGGATATCTCTACTAAGAACGCCCTACCAAATATCTGCTGCACAAAAGGGGAGGGCCATCAGCTGACAATAAATGTAGGCTATGTAAAACAAAGATCGAGGATGTAAGCCACATTGTTCCCAGCTGCGAAAGCATGTAATCTCGCTACTACCTCCCCATGAGACACGATGGGATAGCTAGAACCATCTGGAACGCACTTGGGAAAACAAAATTAACAACAAACGAGGAAGAATATATTGAGACAGATGGTACAAAGGAATACTGGTGGAACCTGAAAAAAAAAATGCCACCAAATTAAAGCACAACCGGCTTGATATTGTTGTTTGGGACCACACATTGAAAACGTGTTCTGTTGTGGAGATCAGCTGCCCACTTGTGGTAAACGTTGTCAGAAAAATAGTGGAGAAGGAGGACATCTACGGACCATTGATGAGGAGTTTACAAATCCAGTATCCAAGAAAGACCTTTAGCTTCATACCTATCATTATTGGAGCTATGGGTTATATACCAACCCGCTTGGACCAAAGTATGACTGGACTTGGATTTGCGGACAAAGAGCGCAGCTCCCTAATTCATAGTCTACAAATAGCTGCGATAGCTGGCACCTTCAAAATTTGCAAAACATTCTTGCGATTCAAGGGATGAGAATTTCTTTTCTTTTACAACCTTGCCACCAGGAAGGTGGCCGGTGAAAAAAATATAGTCGAAATTAAGAGAAAGAGATAACATACACAGATACATACGCACATATATACATACATATATACATACATACATCGTCAACGCGTGGGAGACTATTTATTAAATTTAAGATGAATATTATCTCCGACAGTAATGCCACAACTACAGTCAGGTTGAACAACTGGTTATTCTTCTAACTATCCCTTCTGAAGACACCTTTTATTCGAATTCGTAGAGATATCCGACTAAATACATAACTCATTTTACAAGGATTTACTACAAACTGCATGGCTGAACACATCATCAACAACAAAATTAAGGAAGTACCGAAGACAAATAACAAGGAAGGTAAACAAACTTTATTCAGTTGTAGCTACAGAGAAAACCGAAATTATAAATCGCATTTCTCTTGGAGTTGCGAACTTAATAATGATTTGTTTAATTGTTATAAGACGGCAAAAAACAATCCCTCCATTGGCTATATGAACAGAATGAAGCTACACTGGGACGAAATGCACCCAGAGCTAAATTATTTCACAGCAAAACAATTACGCCAACAAGCGACGTTTGTTGAACTTAAAAATAAGATAAATATTATTAATTGTAAGTCCCTCACAACAAACATGGAATCAACAACACGTTGTACAGGTCGCCATGCTACTAGACTTCCTAGAAGCCAGGTCGAACAGCGCCTTGAAACAACTATGCCTGTAAGAAAGTTGACACCACCTGTACCATCTAAGTCTACCTCGAATGCTGGGGAAAACACTATCGATAAGAATAATAATCGAAGAAATAATAATAATTGTTTCTATTTTAGGCACAAGGCCAGCAATTACCCAGTACATTACTGGTACTTTATTTTATCGACTCCGTAAGGATGAAAGGCAAAGTTAACCTCGGCGGGATTTGAACTCAGATCATAAAGGGACGTAACCCTATGCTTCAAAGCATGGTGTCCGATTCTCTACCGATACTGCCAATCATCCACGTGTACCATCCGAATCTACCTCGACAGTTGTCGATAATACTATCGATAATGATAATAATCAAAAGTATTAACAATTGAAATTTTCCCCCAACGAAATCTTCCAGAGAGAAATTAATTCATGTATAAATATCTCTCTTGATGGACGTATTAAAACAACAATGTTTATTAAAATAAACAAATAATGAAATATTACGTGTTATTGACGAAATAGGGGATGAATATTTACGACGGATAAAAACCCCAACATTTTGGCAAATCAACGCCTGTTTATATGCCTTAGCAATGACAGTGAAGAATTATCTTGGTGATAGCAGAGATATTAACAAGAACAAAACACCACCAAAAATACCATCATATATAACTAAAATAGAAAAAAAGAGTGCTGACCTACGAAAAAACATAAGACATGTGACAATGCTCCTTACATGCAAACAAACACAAAAAACCTCACTCCTCACCAACAAAGAGTGAAAAATAAAATAGAGACGATGTTTGGTAACAGTAGAACCAGAACTCTCCAATATAAGCTGATCACCCTCAAACAAGAATTGAAAGCTGTTAGCGAAAAACGCCGATACCTGAAGAATGTAGATGAGAGAAAAATCCTTAATAAAAGATTTAGACGAAACCAAACATCAGTTTATAGAGATATGAAGGGCAAAATAATTGTTTCTACTTTAGGCACAAGGCCAGCAATTACCCAGTGCATTACTGGTACTTTATTTTATCGACCCCGTAAGGATGAAAGGCAAAGTCAACCTCGGCGGGATTTGAACTCAGATCGTAAAGGGACGTAACTATGCTGGAAAGCATGGCGTCAAACCCTCTACCAATACTGCCAATCCACCGCCCTTTGAAGGGCAAAATAATAAGTGTCACTGAGGCCCCATCCCAGAAAGACATAGATTCCTTTTGGAGAAGAACTATGCTGGAATGCATGGCGTCAAACCCTCTACCAATACTGCCAATCCACCGCCCTATGAAGGGCAAAATAATAAGTGTCACTGAGGCCCCATCCCAGAAAGACATAGATTCCTTTTGGAGAAGAATATGGGGTGAAAAGAAGAATTTCAACCAAGATGCAGTGTGGCTAAGAGAAATCCGAAAGAACTATTGCTCTTACACTACAACAAAAACATACGAAATAAGTGAGGGTACCCTTGAGACTGTGATAGGAAAACTCCAAGATAAGAAAACACCAGGAATAGACATGATTGTCGGCTACTGGTACAAAAAACTAATATTCTATCGGAGGTATCTTACTGACCTCTACCAACAAGTTCTTAAGGGAGATACACTTATACCAGAATGGTTGACATTAGCACAAACGTTACTGGTCCCCAAGAACAAAGACACCCACTTGGCAAAAAATACCGACCCATTGCATGCCATAACCTGATGTATAAGATGTATACAGCCTGCCTGAGCCTATTTCTCCAAGATCACTGTGAAAATAATAACATCATCACAGATGAACAAGGAGCTGGAAAGAAAGGGGTTTGGGGATGTGCTGAACAACTCCTAATCAACAAAACTGCGATGTCGGAGGTGCGACAACTTAGGAGGAATATGACTACAGTCTGGCTGGACTACAGGAAAGCTTTCGATTCTGTTCCCCACTCTTGGATGATAGAGGCCCTCCAACTTGCTAAAGTCCCAGACATTATTGTCAGAGCCATAGAGAAGCTGTCTTCTTCTTGGGTTACTCTCCTAAGGTTAAAGACAGAGAGGGAGGACTCTATTTTCACTGATAAAATAAAATATTGCAGGGGTATATTTCAGGGGGACAGTCTCTCTGTGATATTGTTCATCTTGTCATTAAACCCCTTGTCCTTTCTGCTCAAGAAATGTGAGGGATACATCATTGGCTCACAGGAGGACAGAAATAAGAACCTAACACATAAATTCTTTGTGGACGATCTGAAACTCTATGCCAAGAACATGGATGGGATGAAGAAAAATCTTGACATGGTTACAACGTTCTCAAAGGATATAGGAATGGACTTTGGCCAAGATAAATGCTCATACATGACTGTAAAGCGGGGAAAAACAACAACCAAATCTAACAACATTGTCATCAATGGCCTAACTGTTTCACTGATATCTGATGAGGACTGCTACAGATACCTGGGGATAGATGAGAACATATCCTATAATGGTATCTGTAATAAAGAACACGTAACCAGGAAATACTACACCCGATTAAGAAAGATCTGGTCATCGGAACTCTCTGCGTAAAACAAAACAGTGGCTCACAGTGTGTTTGCTGTTCTTGTCCTAACACCAACGTTTGGAATACTCAATTGGGCGATAGACGAAATCTGAGCAGTTGATGTTGGAACTCGAAAAATACTGGACAACACCGGAAACTTCCACATCAACAGTGACATAGACCGCCTTTACTTGAAACGTAAGCAGGGAGGCAGAGGGCTAACATCAGTCCAGACAACATTTGAATGTCGCATCATATCTCTCCGACATCTACGAACCTCGAAGCGTAGGAGTCCGTTTCTCGAGCAAATCTATCTGCATGAAACAGATAAGATCATGAGAGTTGGGAAGGAACTCCTCGAGAGATATTCCCTGTGTGATAATCTAAAACTCACACCCAGAGATGTCGCTCAGCAGTATTGCAGTGAAACCATGGATGAAAAACTGCATGCCTATCAGCAAAAAATCATGCATGGATATGTTGCCAGGGAGCTCCAGAGTGAGAGTAATATAGATAAGGAAAGTAGTCTATCTTGGACCAACAACCGCTATATTGGCTCCCACTTTGAAGGATACGCTTTTGCAATCGAAGAACAGGAGATTAACACAAAATACCTGATTCACAAAAAACATAGGGATGCAGGCAAAACACCTAGATGTGATTACAAGTGCAGACTCTGCAGAAATAATATCGAGGATATCACCCATGTCATCAGCAGCTGTCCAAAGATACATCGCGGTACTATCTACCTATGAGGCATGATGTAGTGGCCAAAACACTGTACAATGCAGTTGTAAAAAAGATAGCCCCGATAATAAATACATTAATAGCTACAGCAATGTGGAAGACATCCATGTACATAATATGAAAGAGTACTGGTGGACTGTTCCAGTAAAAACCCCAATAAATTGCAGGCATAACAGACCAGATATTATGATATGGCACAGGGAGAAGAAAGCATGCACAGTAGTAGAAATTAGCTGCCCAGCAGATGCCAATATAATATCAAAGATTAGCGAAAAGGAGAATATTTATGCAGAACTGATGAGAAATCTGCAGATACTCCATCCTGATTACACCTTCAGATTTATGCCTGTGATTATTGAGGCACTGGGGTATGTTAGTAACTGCCTCAATACAAATCTTGAGAACCTAGGCTTCACAGGAACAGAAAGAACACAACTAGTTAGGAAATTACAAGTACAATCCATTAATGGAACAGTAAAAATATGTAAAAGATTCCAAAAATTTAGCATCTAATAACTGCATATACACATGTACAGATACAAAGCATATACACATGCACACATACAACTCAAAACATACACATCCACACATACAATAACATCCATATCTACACATACAGACATACATACATATCTACCTAGTTGATGTGTAAAATCCAATGAGAGAGTCTTGTGTCTATGTTAGAAACCGACTCTCTCTCTATTGGGAAAACTTTGTGAAATTATAAAACAAGAAGAACATACATACATACATGGTGGCTGCCAACTCGTTTTCGAGTACGGCCACTACTTTATATCCATTTTGGAGAACCCCTACCAATGCGCTGAACGAGTGTGACTTTTTAGTCCAGCCAGCGACTTGAAAACTCTGGTACAAACACTACACCTGTGACAATTATTGACACATAGTGCTGGTCCCATGGTACCATATGACGACACGTGCAGAGAGATCTCCAGATATAAAGCAATGCCTGTGCTGTGAAGCTTTTATAGTGAGCAAAGGCACTGCACAAAACCAGTCCCACTCTCTTAACCAAGATGATATTTACCAAAAAGAAGAACAATTCAACATCATTGGATACCATCAGGGTTGCAGGTGTTATATCAGAGTTTTCCTTCTCCTAGAATTCTGCCTTGACAAAGGCTAAGGGGTCATTTCTCCCGGTGATTTTGGATGGCTATTGACTCTTAAGAGCCCCTTTGCCTTTTGACAGGTTTTGTTTTTAGTCCTGCAGGATGTCCAAAGCCACCCTCCTCACCAAGAAACCTTGGTGGGGTTGCCAGTTTAGTCGCCAACGACCCGACCATGTAGCACCAACTGGTGACCTGACATACATACATACATACATACATACATACATACATACATACATACATACATACAGACATACAGACATGCATACACACATAATACATACATACATACATACATACATACATACATACATACATACATACATACATACACACACACACACTTGCACACATGCATACACACATACATACATACACATATACATACACAGATACATACATACACACATACATACATACAGAAACATGACTGTGTTGTGGCTGGACTATCAAAAGGCATTTGATAGTGTACCTCATGGGTGGATTGTTAAGGCTTTACAGTTAGCCAAAGTCCCACAACCACTGGTAGCTTCTGTTGAACGTCTGACCAAGAACTGGTACACCAATTTGATCCTTAGAGGTGAGAAGGAGCAAGTTAAGACTGATAAGATACATTACCAGAAGGGCATCTTTCAGGGTGATAGCTTGTCAGTGCTACTCTTTGTTCTCTCCCTAAATCCACTATTTTACCTACTCAGGAAACAAGGTGGACAAAGAAGTGGGTTCAGAAGTATCTCCCATCTTTTCTTTGTTGATGACCTGAAGTTGTATGGGCCAAATATCAATGACATCAAGAAACAATTGGACCTCATTACATAATTTTCAACAGACATCAAAATGAAATTTGGTGAGTCCAAGTGTGCATATTTGGCAGTAAAACGTGGAAGAGCTGTGCCCTCCTCTAGAAATCTAGAGATGAACGGCCTGACAATACAACCTCTACAGTCAGGTGACAACTACAGATATCTTGGACAGGATGAGAATGTCAGATATGATGGACCCATAAATAAGGAGAGAACCAGAACTGAATACCTCAGAAGAGTAAAGAAAATATGGTCATCAGAACTGTCAGTGTACAACAAATACATTGCCCACAATACTTATGCTGTACCAATTCTAACGCCAACATTTGGCCTGCTGAACTGGTCATTGCAAGAACTAAGTGAGATGGATGTTAGAACTCGCAAACTTCTCAGTGTTACTGGGAACTTTAACATCAATGGTGATGTGGATAGGCTATACTTCTCACACAAGGAAGGTGGCCGGGGTCTAAAATCTATATTAACATCATATGAGACCCGGATAGTAACACTGAAGCAGCATCTTCAACAGAGGAAAAAGGTTGGCAACCATCTTGCCCAGGTTTATGAGCATGAAAAAAAAATATCATTAGAATAGCCACTGATTTGGAGGAGAGATATGGAATAAAGCCTGATATAAATCTCTCACCCAGAGAAATCGTAAGATCCTATTCAATGTTCAAACAAGATGAAAAAATTGACCAATTTACAGAAAAAGTTGTGCATGGATACTTGAGACGTAAAACACAGACCATAGAGGGGATAAACCACTCAAAAAGCCTGGCATAGAGTTCCGACAAGTTTATGACATCACACCTTGAGGGATATCTCTATGCAATACAGGAACAAGAACTCCCTACCAAATATCTGCTGCACAAAAGGGTAGGGCCATCAGCTGACAATAAATGTAGGCTATGTAAAACAAAGATCGAGGATGTAAGCCATATTGTTGTCAGCTGCGAAAGAATGTAATCTCGCTACTACCTCCCCATGAGACACGATGGGATAGCTAGAACCATCTGGAACGCACTTGGGAAAACAAAATTAACAACAAACGAGGAAGAATATATTGAGACAGATGGCACTAAGGAATACTGGTGGAATCTGAAAATAAAAACTGCCACCAAATTAAAGCACAACCGGCCTGATGTTGTTGTTTGGGACCACACATTGAAAACGTGTTCTGTTGTGGAGATCAGAACAAATGGCTGCGATAGCTGGCACCTTCAAAATTTGCAAAACATTCTTGCGATTCAAGGGATGACAATTTCGTTTCTTTTACAACCTTGCCACCAGGAAGGTGGCCGGTGAAAAAAATATACTCGAAATTAAGAGAAAGAGATAACATACATACATACTTACATACATACATACATACACATATACATACATACACACATACATACATATATACACACATACATACATAAATACGTATTACACACATATACAAACACATATTATATATGAAAACACACACACACACACACACACACATATATATATATATATATATATATATATATATATATATATATATATATACACCGGTGATGATGATGATACATATATACATATATGCTTACACAAACAGACATACTTACAAATATATACATATATATATATATACACACCTACATATGTACACACGTACGTATATAGACACATACATATACTAGACATGAAAAATGCGCAAGCTCAAAAGTGCCACAGAATGTTATAATAAACCTTCAAAAGTGTGGGACTAGAGTTGTTGCTAAAAAATATTGTAATCATTATATATCGTACATTCTGTGGCATCCTTTATAAAAATAGCTTAAACCAACGAAGCCTTTATTTTTACGCTATTTCACTTAGTTAATTCTTAGAGTGTAACATATAAAAATATGATTTACAACTATAAAATAAATTAATTAATATAATAACAGAGCTGCGGAGCTGAAATTTAGGAAATAATGGAGTATCGGATCCTGAGTTGGAGCCAGTCAATTTTTGACCGACTCCGCAGCCCTGTATAATACATTTCATATTAAAGTTATTAATAAACCTATTTTACACTTCATGCAAATTACCACGAGATATTGATATTAGATATAAGATACAGCGCAATATCTACAGCTGTAAAAATACGAAAGCGAAGTAATAATAAGTGGCTTAAGGTAATTCCAATATGAAAGTTTGTAGTGATAAAAATTTGATAATGCAATACGATTGTTAATATTATAGTTCTATGAAAATGTAACAATAGATAACTAAATTATTTTACTATTAGTATATTTAAGAAATTATCATTATAGATTTGATCGTTCATATAAGCATCATATTAAGTTTCAACACAATTATTTTGTTACTATGAGTATATGATAATAATATTACGTAATTATTTATAGCTGTTATTACATTAAACATAGATGTATTTATTTTTATATGTTACACTCTAAGAATTAACTAAGTGAAATAGCGTAAAAATAAAGGCTTCGTTGGTTTAAGCTATTTTTATAAAGGATGCCACAGAATGTACGATATATAATGATTACAATATTTTTTAGCAACAACTCTAGTCCCACACTTTTGAAGGTTTATTATAACATTCTGTGGCACTTTTGAGCTTGCGCATTTTTCATGTCTAGTTTAATATTTTTTTAAGGCAACGCTTGTAATAACTCTAGTTAAACAGGATATATATTAATAATTGTTTCTACTTTAGGCACAAGGCCAGCAATTACCCAGTGCATTACTGGTACTTTATTTTATCGACCCCGTAAGGATGAAAGGCAAAGTCAACCTCGGCGGGATTTGAACTCAGATCGTAAAGAGACGTAATAGTGTTTCTATTTTTCGGCACAAATCCATTACGGCAGTCCATTACTGGTACTTTATTTTATCGAATTAGTAAGTATGAAAGTCGAAGTTAACCTCGGCAGGATTTGAACTTAGAATGCAAAGGACCATAACAATACTGCAAAGCATGGTGTCTGACGCTCTACCAATACTTGTGTTGAGCTGGTCATTAATTTATGGTGGTCGTGCGTGAAGTAGAGCAATCGCTAGTTGAAATATTATGAACAAAACATTTTTATTTGCCGAAGAACATATTTTCAATACTGTTTGTGAATGTGACGAAGGAAATACATTCTGATATGGAACAGTGTACAAAGTGTGTCTGTGAATAACATAATGTTACCTCATGTTGTTGTCAAGACATAATGGATTTCGTTTATCCAGTTAGAAGATGAAACCTAGCCATCTCGGATTAGTTATATTTCATGCCATGTGTAAACGTGTTTGAGGATAGCAAAATATGCGCGTTAATTATAATAATTAGTTAATAATATTACAAAATATACCTAATTAAACTCTTTGCTTGAAATTTTATCATTCTTCGTTTATATATATATATATATATATATATATATATATATATATATATATATATATATATATATATAGAGACAGAGAGAGAGAGAGAGAGAGAGATTTATCTAGTCCTTCGCTCAAGATTAATCTATAAGTTTAGATGTTTGCCTTCGTTTAAGTAAATATTACAGTAAGATTTTTAATATAAACAACTACAAAAAACAATTAATATTAAAACGAAAAAATTATCAATGATAAAAGAAGCGGATGCAACTTTTTTTTTTATAAAGTTATATTCCTGTTTCTTTAAAGAACATTTCATTTTTGTTCTATTGTAGGCGAAATAATGCAATGGTTTAATAGGGAAGATATAACTTACGAATTATGTCTCTAACCGTGTAACGCTTTTTAAGTAGATAACTACAATTGAAAATACTAAAGAAATGGAACCAACAATTCAATTTGAAAGTCGTCTAGTGACAGTGTATTACTGGTACTTTATTTTATCGACCCCGTAACGATGAAAGGCAAAAATGCAAATGCTTAAAATTTAAATTGCCTTAATTCTATCGTCTGCTGTTTCATTAAAGGGAGATTCTCGTCTGTATTTAATTCTATCGTCTACTGTTCCACTAAACAGATATACCTCCACTATCGTCTCTATTTATACATTTTAACTTATAACTTATACACATTTGATTTGAAATATTTTATCTAGTCCCCCCTCTCAATATTATGATGATTTCTTTCGAACGAAACAGTTCTAGTCCTGTAGAAGCCATTTATATATATAATTGAACTGAGTTAAAAATTCACAATATTTATAATTAAATAAGCTCATATATATATGTGTGTATTTATCTGTTTATTGTATTATATATAATGTGTGTATATACAGGATGTCCCCCAAAAATATATACACACTTCAACAGCATTCTAATAACTATTGCCTGTACAGGTAATCAAAGTGTCAATCGAATGTTAGTTTCGTGTTTTAACAGTACAAATTTACAATACACACATAAAACCAGTGTATATACATACATGAATGTGTATACACATACATGAATGTGTATATACAATATATATGTATATATATATAGACACATATATTCACGGTGCAACGGTACATTAAAATATAGATGCGGGAGAGGGGGGTGTATATATAGGGGCGCTGGGGATAAAGGAGTGTAAAGCGTGTGTAATTGATATATTGAAGGAGAGGAGCGTGCAGCGATAGAGTAACAAATATATAGAGAGGGGGAGAGATGGTATTGAAGGGGAGGAGTGCAAAGCGAAAGAGTAGGAGATATATATAGAGACGGAACAGATAGAGAGAAACAGGCGTAAGTAACAGTGGAAGAGATATAGAGAGAGGTACTCTGATTGGTTGAAAATTAGCCAATGACATACGATCACCACCACCACGGCTATCCCCGAAAATCTTTTAAAGAAGCTAGGCATATATGTTAGATGTTAGATTAGAACACGAAAAGTGAACATTCTGTGTTTCACACTTTTCGTGTTCTAACAGATAGACACATACATATATAGACACATACATATGTACACGTGGTGGTGGTGGTGGTGGTGGTTGTGATGGTAGTGGTGTAGTGGTGTAGTGGTAGTGGTGGTAGTGGTGGTAGTGGTGGTAGTGGTGGTGGTGGTGGTGGTGGTGGTGGCAGTGGTGTAGTGGTGTAGTGGTGGTGGTGGTAGTGGTGGTAGTGGTGTTGGTGGTAGTGGTGATGGTGGTGGTGGTGGTAGTGGTGGTGGTGGTGGTGGTGTTGGTGGTTTTGGTGTTGATGGTGGTGGTGGTGGTGTTGATGGTAGTGGTGGTGGTGGTAATGGTGGTGGTGGTGGTGGTGGTGATGGTGGTGTTTGTTGTAGTGATGGTGGTGGTAGTGGTTGTGGTGGTGATGTTGGTGGTTGGTGTGGTGGTGGTGGTGGTGGTGGTGGTGGTGGCGGTGGTGGTGGTGTTCGTGTTGGTGCTGGTGGTGGTGTTGTTTGTGTTAGTGTTGGTGGTGGTGGTGGTGGTGGTGGTAGTGGTGATGTTGTTGTTGTTGGTGGTGGTGGAGATGGTGGTAATGGTGTTTGTTGTAGTGGTGGTGGTGGTGGTAGTAGTGGTGCTGGTGGTGTTGGTGGTCTTGGCGAGATTTGAACTTAGAGTGTAAAGGGCCGTAACTCTGTGCCGTAAATCATGTTCTCTGACACTCTACCAATACTGCCAATCCCCCACATATTAACAACAACAACAACAATAATTGTTTCTACTATTGGCACAAGGCCAGCAAATACCTCAGTGCATTACTAGTAGTTTATTTTATCGACCCCGTAAGGATGAAAGGCAAAGTTAACCTCGGCGGGATTTGAACTAACAATGGCAAGAGCCGTAACTCCATACATCAAAGCATGGTATCCGACCCTCTACCGATACTGCCAATCCACCACCAATGGTGTCCGACCCTCTACCGATACTGCCAATCCACCACCAATGGTGTCCGACCCTCTACCAATACTGCCAATCCACCACCATTGGTGTCCGACCCTCTACCAATACTGCCAATCCACCACCATTTGCGTCCGACCCTCTACCAATACTGCCAATCCACTATCCATGGTGTCCAACCCTCTACCAATACTGCCAATCCACTACCCTAGTGTCCGACCCTTTACCAATACTGCCAATCCACCACCATTGGTGTCCGACCCTCTACCAATACTGCCAATCCACCACCATTGGTGTCCGACCCTCTACCAATACTGCCAATCCACCACCATTGGTGTCCGACCCTCTACCAATACTGCCAATCCACCACCATTAGGGTCCGACCCTCTACCGATACTGCCAATCCACCACCATTGGTGTCCGACCCTCTACCAATACTGCCAATCCACCACCATTGGTGTCCGACCCTCTACCGATACTGCCAATCCACCACCATTGGTGTCCGACCCTCTATCGATACTGCCAATTCAATGGTATATATTTTATGTATAATAATGTAAGTTTATTTTAAATTCATTTCATAACAGTTACACATAAAAACATCGTTTAAAGCACTTCCCTATATCATCATCATTAGGTCGAGCTTGCTTTCTACGACACGTTTTCTCCATCCATCTGTGTCTCTCCTAGCGTTTGCCAGTTCTTCCGCAGTGCATCCAGTATCGTCCTCAAGTTGCTTGACGTATGTCTTCTTGGGACGACCAGCGTTTCTTGCTCCATGAGATGGACTCCACTCTATTTCGTCCTTGCTGCGCCAACAGTGGCCAGCAAATCTGAGTCTCTGTCCACGTATTGACCTGCTGATAGGTGATATATTGCCATAGAGATCCTTATTTGTTGGGTGTTCCCTCCAAGAACATGATGTTAACATCACACTGGTAAAAGCCTGGGGAGCATTGAATACGATGGAAAAGATATGGAAATCAAACCTGCCGGCAAAACTGAAAAGGAATTTCTTCAGAGCTGCTGTGGAATCTGTGCTTGTTTATGGTTCTATCACTGGGACGCTAACGTCGAAACTGGAGAAAAAGCTAGACGGGGCATACACACGTATGCTCCGCGCTGCTTTAAACGTGTCTTGGAGGGAACTTCCCTACATACAATGCTTCTAGTAAAGGTGACTCCCCTTCTGCAGCCATGGTTGGAACAAGGAACACTTTAGCAAATAAACCAATGAGAACAATTATGTATGACTGATTGCCCTGCTAGAAATAGGAGAGACATGTTCAGACATCTTAGAAAAAGGAGACAAGAGATAATGTAGTCTTAGATTCACTGTGTCTGTTATATGTGAAGGTATGGTCATGAGTGGAATAACTTTGGTCTGTTCAAACAGCGCAGACCTGGGGTTAAATGACATTAATAACAGCAACAGCAATAATACAAACACGACAACAATAACAACAACAACAACAATAACAACAACAACAATAACAACAATAACAACAACAACAATACAAACAGGACAACAATAACAACAACAACAACAACAACAACAACAATAACAACAACAACAACAATACAAACAGGACAACAATAACAACAACAACAACAACAACAACAACAACAACAACAACAACAACAATACAAACACGACAACAATAACAACAACAACAATACAAACATGACAGTAATAACAACAACAATGATATCAAAAACATACATATTAATGATGAGGATGGTGGTCAGGATGATGATGATGATGACAACCATCATGATCATGATGGTGATGGGGGTGGGGATGATGATGATGGTGATGATGACAATGATGATGATGATGATAATAATGACAATGATGATGATGACAATGACAATAATGATGATGATGACAATGATGATGTAGTAGAACTGCAACAAGCCAACAAACTGCTAATATGTCCAGTCTTCCAATCAGCCAACAAGCTGGTAATATGTCCAGTCTTCCAATCAGCCAACAAGCTGCTAATATGTCCAGTCTTCCAATCAGCCAACAAACTGCTAATATGTCCAGTCTTCCAAACCAGCCAACAAATGCTAATATGTCCAGTCTTCCAACCAGCCAACAAGCTGCTAATATGTCCAGTCTCCCAACCAGCCAACAAACTGCTAATATGCCCAGTCTCCCAACCAGCCAACAAACTGCTAATATGTCCAGTCTTCCAACCAGCCAACAAGCTGCTAATATGTCCAGTCTTCCAATCAGCCAACAAGAGCTGGTAATATGTCCAGTCTTCCAACCAGCCAACAAGCTGCTAATATATCCAGTCTTCCAACCAGCCAACAAACTGCTAGTATGTCCAGTCTTCCAACCAGCCAACAAGCTGCTAATATGTCCAGTCTTCCAACCAGCCAACAAGCTGCTAATATGTCCAGTCTTCCAACCAGCCAACAAGCTGCTAATATGTCCAGTCTTCCAACCAGCCAACAAGCTGCTAATATGTCCAGTCTTCCAACCAGCCAACAAGCTGCTAATATATCCAATCTTCCAACCAGCCAACAAACTGCTAATATGTCCAGTCTCCCAACCAGCCAACAAACTGCTAATATGTCCAGTCTTCCAACCAGCCAACAAACTGCTAATATGTCCAGTCTTCCAACCAGCCAACAAACTGCTAATATGTCCAGTCTTCCAACCAGCCAACAAACTGCTAATATGTCCAGTCTTCCAACCAGCCAACAAGCTGCTAATATGTCCAGTCTTCCAACCAGCCAACAAGCTGCTAATATGTCCAGTCTCCCAACCAGCCAACAAGCTGCTAATATGTACAGTCTTCCAACCAGCCAACAAGCTGCTAATATGTCCAGTCTTCCAACCAGCCAACAAGCTGCTAATATGTCCAGTCTTCCAACCAGCCAACAAACTACTAATATGTCCAGTCTTCCAACCAGCCAACAAACTGCTAATATATCCAGTCTTCCAACTAGTCAACAAACTGCTAATATGTCCAGTCTTCCAACCAGCCAACAAGCTGCTAATATGTCCAGTCTTCCAACTAGCCAACAAACTGCTAATATGTCCAGTCTTCCAACCAGCCAACAAGCTGCTAATATGTCCAGTCTTCCAACTAGCCAACAAACTGCTAATATGTCCAGTCTTCCAAACAGCCAACAAGCTGTTAATATGTCCAGTCTTCCAACTAGCCAACAAACTGCTAATATGTCCAGTCTTCCAACCAGCCAACAAGCTGCTAATATGTCCAGTCTTCCAACCAGCCAACAAGCTGCTAATATGTCCAGTCTTCCAACTAGCCAACAAACTGCTAATATGTCCAGTCTTCCAACTAGCCAACAAACTGCTAATATGTCCAGTCTTCCAACCAGCCAACAAGCTGCTAATATGTCCAGTCTGCCAACCAGCCAACAAGCTGCTAATATGTCCAGTCTTCCAACCAGCCAACAAGCTGCTAATATGTCCAGTCTTCCAACCAGCCAACAAACTGCTAATATGTCCAGTCTTCCAACCAGCCAACGAACTGCTAATATGTCTAGTCTTCCAACCAGCCAACAAACTGCTAATATGTCCAGTCTTCCAACCAGCCAACAAACTGCTAATATGTCCAGTCTTCCAACCAGCCAACAAACTACTAATATGTCCAGTCTTCCAACCAGCCAACAAGCTGCTAATATGTCCAGTCTTCCAACCAGCCAACAAGCTGCTAATATGTCCAGTCTTCCAACCAGCCAACAAACTGCTAATATGTCCAGTCTTCCAACCAGCCAACAAGCTGCTAATATGTCCAGTCTTCCAACCAGCCAACAAGCTGCTAATATGTCCAGTCTTCCAACCAGCCAACAAACTGCTAATATGTCCAGTCTTCCAACCAGCCAACAAGCTGCTAATATGTCCAGTCTTCCAACCAGCCAACAAGCTGCTAATATGTCCAGTCTTCCAACCAGCCAACAAACTGCTAATATGTCCAGTCTTCCAACCAGCCAATAAGCTGGTAATATGTCCAGTCTTCCAACCAGCCAACAAACTGCTAATATGTCCAGTCTTCCAACCAGCCAACAAGCTGCTATGTCCAGTCTTCCAACCAGCCAACAAGCTGCTAATATGTCCAGTCTTCCAACCAGCCAACAAGCTGCTAATATGTCCAGTCTTCCAACCAGCCAACAAGCTGCTAATATGTCCAGTCTTCCAACCAGCCAACAAGCTGCTAATATGTCCAGTCTTCCAACCAGCCAACAAACTGCTAATATGTCCAGTCTTCCAACCAGCCAACAAGCTGCTAATATGTCCAGTCTTCCAACCAGCCAACAAGCTGCTATGTCCAGTCTTCCAGCCAGCGAACAAGCTGCTAATATTTCCAGTCTTCCAACCAGCCAACAATCTGCTAACATGTCCAGTCTTCCAACCAGCCAACAAGCTGCTAATATGTCCAGTCTTCCAACCAGCCAATAAACTGCTAATATGTCCAGTCTTCCAACCAGCCAACAAGCTGCTAATATGTCCAGTCTTCCAACTAGCCAACAAACTGCTAATATGTCCAGTCTTCCAACCAGCCAACAAGCTGCTAATACGTCCAGTCTTCCAACCAGCCAACAAGCTGCTAATATCTCCAGTCTTCCAACCAGCCAAGAAGCTGCTAATATGTCCAGTCTTCCAACCAGCCAACAAGCTGCTAATATGTCCAGTCTTCCAACCAGCCAACAAACTGCTAATATGTCTAGTCTTCCAACCAGCCAACAATCTGCTAATATGTCCAGTCTTCCAACTAGCCAACAAACTGCTAATATGTCCAGTCTTCCAACCAGCCAACAAGCTGCTAATATGTCCAGTCTTCCAACCAGCCAACAAGCTGCTAATAAGTCCAGTCTTCCAACCAGCCAACAAGCTGGTAATATGTCCAGTCTTCCAACCAGCCAACAAGCTGCTAATATGTCCAGTCTACCAACCAGCCAACAAGCTGCTAATATATTCAGTCTCCCAACCAGCCAACAAACTGCTAATATGTCCAGTCTTCCAACCAGCCAACAAGCTGTTAATATGTCCAGTCTTCCAACTAGCCAACAAACTTCTAATATGTCCAGTCTTCTAACCAGCCAACAAGCTGCTAATACGTCCAGTCTTCCAACCAGCCAACAAGCTGCTAATATGTCCAGTCTTCCAACCAGCCAAGAAGCTGCTAATATGTCCAGTCTTCCAACCAGCCAACAAGCTGCTAATATGTCCAGTCTTCCAACCAGCCAACAAGCTGCTAATATGTCCAGTCCTCCAACCAGCCAACAAGCTGCTAATATGTCCAGTCTTCCAACCAGCCAACAAGCTGCTAATACGTCCAGTCTTCCAACCAGCCAACAAGCTGCTAATATGTCCATTCTTCCAACCAGCCAAGAAGCTGCTAATATGTCCAGTCTTCCAACCAGCCAACAAACTGCTAATATGTCCAGTCTTCCAACCAGCCAACAAGCTGCTAATATGTCCAGTCTTCCAACCAGCCAACAAGCTGCTAATATGTCCAGTCTTCCAACCAGCCAACAAGCTGCTAATATGTCCACTCTTCCAACCAGCCAACAAGCTGCTAATATGTCCAGTCTTCCAATTAGCCAACAAACTGCTAATATGTCCAGTCTTCCAACCAGCCAACAAGCTGCTAATATGTCCAGTCTTCCAACCGTCCAACAAGCTGCTAATATGTCCAGTCTTCCAACCAGCCAACAAGCTGCTAATATTTCCAGTCGTCCAACCAGCCAACAATCTGCTAATATGTCCAATCTTCCAACCAGCCAACAAACTGCTTATATGTCCAGTCTGCCAACCAGCCAACAAGCTGCTAATATGTCCAGTCTTCCAGCCGGCCAACAAGCTGCTAATATGTCCAGTCTTCGAACCAGCCAACAAGCTGCTAATATGTCCATTCTTCCAACCAGCCAACAAGCTGCTAATATGGCCATTCTTCCAACCAGCCAACAAACTGCAAATATGTCAAGTCTTCCAACTAGCCAACAAACTGCTAATATGTCCAGTCTTCCAACCAGCCAACAAGCTGCTAATATGTCCAATCTTCCAACTAGCCAACAAACTGCTAATATGTCCAGTCTTCCAACCAGCCAACAAACTGCTAATATGTCCAGTCTTCCAACTAGCCAACAAACTGCTAATATGTCCAGTCTTCCAACCAGCCAACAAGCTGCTTATATGTCCAGTCTGCCAACCAGCCAACAAGCTGCTAATATGTCCAGTCTTCCAACCAGCCAACAAGCTGCTAATATGTCCAGTCTTCCAACCAGCCAACAAACTACTAATATGTCCAGTCTTCCAACCAGCCAACAAACTGCTAATATGTCCAGTCTTCCAACTAGCCAACAAGCTGCTAATATGTCCAGTCTTCCAACCAGCCAACAAGCAGCTAATATGTCCAGTCTTCCAACCAGCCAACAAGCTGCTAATATGTCCAGTCTTCCAACCAGCCAACTAACTGCTAATATGTCCAGTCTTCCAACCAGCCAACTAACTGCTAATATGTCCAGTCTTCCAACCAGCCAACAAACTGCTAATATATCCAGTCTTCCAACCAGTCAACAAGCTGCTAATATGTCCAGTCTTCCAACCAGCCAACAAGCTGCTAATATGTCCAGTCTTCCAACCAGCCAACAAGCTGCTAATATATCCAATCTTCCAACCAGCCAACAAACTGCTAATATGTCCAGTCTCCCAACCAGCCAACAAACTGCTAATATGTCCAGTCTTCCAACCAGCCAACAAACTGCTAATATGTCCAGTCTTCCAACCAGCCAACAAACTGCTAATATGTCCAGTCTTCCAACCAGCCAACAAACTGCTAATATGTCCAGTCTTCCAACCAGCCAACAAGCTGCTAATATGTCCAGTCTTCCAACCAGCCAACAAGCTGCTAATATGTCCAGTCTCCCAACCAGCCAACAAGCTGCTAATATGTCCAGTCTTCCAACCAGCCAACAAGCTGCTAATATGTCCAGTCTTCCAACCAGCCAACAAGCTGCTAATATGTCCAGTCTTCCAACCAGCCAACAAACTACTAATATGTCCAGTCTTCCAACCAGCCAACAAACTGCTAATATATCCAGTCTTCCAACTAGCCAACAAACTGCTAATATGTCCAGTCTTCCAACCAGCCAACAAGCTGCTAATATGTCCAGTCTTCCAACTAGCCAACAAACTGCTAATATGTCCAGTCTTCCAACCAGCCAACAAGCTGCTAATATGTCCAGTCTTCCAACTAGCCAACAAACTGCTAATATGTCCAGTCTTCCAAACAGCCAACAAGCTGTTAATATGTCCAGTCTTCCAACTAGCCAACAAACTGCTAATATGTCCAGTCTTCCAACCAGCCAACAAGCTGCTAATATGTCCAGTCTTCCAACCAGCCAACAAGCTGCTAATATGTCCAGTCTTCCAACTAGCCAACAAACTGCTAATATGTCCAGTCTTCCAACTAGCCAACAAACTGCTAATATGTCCAGTCTTCCAACCAGCCAACAAGCTGCTAATATGTCCAGTCTTCCAACCAGCCAACAAACTGCTAATATGTCCAGTCTTCCAACCAGCCAACGAACTGCTAATATGTCTAGTCTTCCAACCAGCCAACAAACTGCTAATATGTCCAGTCTTCCAACCAGCCAACAAACTGCTAATATGTCCAGTCTTCCAACCAGCCAACAAACTACTAATATGTCCAGTCTTCCAACCAGCCAACAAGCTGCTAATATGTCCAGTCTTCCAACCAGCCAACAAGCTGCTAATATGTCCAGTCTTCCAACCAGCCAACAAACTGCTAATATGTCCAGTCTTCCAACCAGCCAACAAGCTGCTAATATGTCCAGTCTTCCAACCAGCCAACAAGCTGCTAATATGTCCAGTCTTCCAACCAGCCAACAAACTGCTAATATGTCCAGTCTTCCAACCAGCCAACAAGCTGCTAATATGTCCAGTCTTCCAACCAGCCAACAAGCTGCTAATATGTCCAGACTTCCAACCAGCCAACAAACTGCTAATATGTCCAGTCTTCCAACCAGCCAATAAGCTGGTAATATGTCCAGTCTTCCAACCAGCCAACAAACTGCTAATATGTCCAGTCTTCCAACCAGCCAACAAGCTGCTATGTCCAGTCTTCCAACCAGCCAACAAGCTGCTAATATGTCCAGTCTTCCAACCAGCCAACAAGCTGCTAATATGTCCAGTCTTCCAACCAGCCAACAAGCTGCTAATATGTCCAGTCTTCCAACCAGCCAACAAGCTGCTAATATGTCCAGTCTTCCAACCAGCCAACAAACTGCTAATATGTCCAGTCTTCCAACCAGCCAACAAGCTGCTAATATGTCCAGTCTTCCAACCAGCCAACAAGCTGCTATGTCCAGTATTCCAGCCAGCGAACAAGCTGCTAATATTTCCAGTCTTCCAACCAGCCAACAAGCTGCTAACATGTCCAGTCTTCCAACCAGCCAACAAGCTGCTAATATGTCCAGTCTTCCAACCAGCCAATAAACTGCTAATATGTCCAGTCTTCCAACCAGCCAACAAGCTGCTAATATGTCCAGTCTTCCAACTAGCCAACAAACTGCTAATATGTCCAGTCTTCCAACCAGCCAACAAGCTGCTAATACGTCCAGTCTTCCAACCAGCCAACAAGCTGCTAATATCTCCAGTCTTCCAACCAGCCAAGAAGCTGCTAATATGTCCAGTCTTCCAACCAGCCAACAAGCTGCTAATATGTCCAGTCTTCCAACCAGCCAACAAACTGCTAATATGTCCAGTCTTCCAACCAGCCAACAATCTGCTAATATGTCCAGTCTTCCAACTAGCCAACAAACTGCTAATATGTCCAGTCTTCCAACCAGCCAACAAGCTGCTAATATGTCCAGTCTTCCAACCAGCCAACAAGCTGCTAATATGTCCAGTCTACCAACCAGCCAACAAGCTGCTAATATATTCAGTCTCCCAACCAGCCAACAAACTGCTAATATGTCCAGTCTTCCAACCAGCCAACAAGCTGCTAATATGTCCAGTCTTCCAACTAGCCAACAAACTTCTAATATGTCCAGTCTTCCAACCAGCCAACAAGCTGCTAATACGTCCAGTCTTCCAACCAGCCAACAAGCTGCTAATATGTCCAGTCTTCCAACCAGCCAACAAGCTGCTAATATGTCCAGTCTTCCAACCAGCCAACAAGCTGCTAATATGTCCAGTCTTCCAACCAGCCAACAAGCTGCTAATATGTCCACTCTTCCAACCAGCCAACAAGCTGCTAATATGTCCAGTCTTCCAATTAGCCAACAAACTGCTAATATGTCCAGTCTTCCAACCAGCCAACAAGCTGCTAATATGTCCAGTCTTCCAACCGTCCAACAAGCTGCTAATATGTCCAGTCTTCCAACCAGCCAACAAGCTGCTAATATTTCCAGTCGTCCAACCAGCCAACAATCTGCTAATATGTCCAATCTTCCAACCAGCCAACAAACTGCTAATATGTCCAGTCTTCCAACCAGCCAGCAAACTGCTAATATGTCCAGTCTTCCAACTAGCCAACAAACTGCTAATATGTCCAGTCTTCCAATCAGCCAACAAGCTGCTTATATGTCCAGTCTGCCAACCAGCCAACAAGCTGCTAATATGTCCAGTCTTCCAGCCGGCCAACAAGCTGCTAATATGTCCAGTCTTCGAACCAGCCAACAAGCTGCTAATATGTCCATTCTTCCAACCAGCCAACAAGCTGCTAATATGGCCATTCTTCCAACCAGCCAACAAACTACAAATATGTCAAGTCTTCCAACTAGCCAACAAACTGCTAATATGTCCAGTCTTCCAACCAGCCAACAAGCTGCTAATATGTCCAATCTTCCAACTAGCCAACAAACTGCTAATATGTCCAGTCTTCCAACCAGCCAACAAACTGCTAATATGTCCAGTCTTCCAACCAGCCAACAAGCTGCTAATATGTCCAGTCTTCCAACTAGCCAACAAACTGCTAATATGTCCAGTCTTCCAACCAGCCAACAAGCTGCTTATATGTCCAGTCTGCCAACCAGCCAACAAGCTGCTAATATGTCCAGTCTTCCAACCAGCCAACAAGCTGCTAATATGTCCAGTCTTCCAACCAGCCAACAAACTACTAATATGTCCAGTCTTCCAAGCAGCCAACAAGCAGCTAATATGTCCAGTCTTCCAACCAGCCAACAAGCTGCTAATATGTCCAGTCTTCCAACCAGCCAACTAACTGCTAATATGTCCAGTCTTCCAACCAGCCAACTAACTGCTAATATGTCCAGTCTTCCAACCAGTCAACAAGCTGCTAATATGTCCAGTCTTCCAAACAGCCAACAAGCTGCTAATATGTCCAGTCTTCCAACCAGCCAACAAGCTGCTAATTTATCCAATCTTCCAACCAGCCAATAAACTGCTAATATGTCCAGTCTCCCAATCAGCCAACAAACTGCTAATATGTCCAGTCTTCCAACCAGTCAACAAGCTGCTAATATGTCCAGTCTTCCAACCAGCCAACAAGCTGCTAATATGTCCAGTCTTCCAACCAGCCAACAAGCTGCTAATATATCCAATCTTCAAACCAGCCAATAAACTGCTAATATGTCCAGTCTCCCAATCAGCCAACAAACTGCTAATATGTCCAGTCTTCCAACCAGCCAACAAGCTGCGAATATTTCCAGTCTTCCAACCAACCAACAAGCTGCTAATATGTCCAGTCTTCCAACCAGCCAACAAACTGCTAATATGTCCAGTCTTCCAACCAGCCAACAAGCTGATAATATGTCCAGTCTTCCAACCAGCCAACAAGCTGCTAATATGTCCAGTCTTCCAACCAGCCAACAAGCTGCTAATATGTCCAGTCTTCGAACCAGCCAACAAGCTGCTAATATGTCCAGTCTTCCAACCAACCAACAAGCTGCTAATATGTCCATTCTCCAACCAGCCAACAAGCTGCTAATATGTCCAGTCTTCCAACCAGCCAACAAACTGCTAATATGTCCAGTCTTCCAACCAGCCAACAAGCTGATAATATGTCCAGTCTTCCAACCAGCCAACAAGCTGCTAATATGTCCAGTCTTCCAACCAGCCAACAAGCTGCTAATATGTCCAGTCTTCGAACCAGCCAACAAGCTGCTAATATGTCCAGTCTTCCAACCAGCCAACAAGCTGCTAATATGTCCAGTCTTCCAACCAGCCAACAAGCTGCTAATATGTCCAGTCTTCCAACCAGCCAACAAGCTGCTAATATGTCCAGTCTTCCAACCAGCCAACAAGCTGCTAATATGTCCAGTCTTCGAACCAGCCAACAAGCTGATAATATGTCCAGTCTTCCAACCAGCCAACAAGCTGCTAATATGTCCAGTCTTCCAACCAGCCAACAAGCTGCTAATATGTCCAGTCTTCGAACCAGCCAACAAGCTGCTAATATGTCCAGTCTTCCAACCAGCCAACAAGCTGCTAATATGTCCAGTCTTCCAACCAACCAACAAGCTGCTAATATGTCCAGTCTTCCAACCAGCCAACAAGCTGCTAATATGTCCAGTCTTCCAACCAGCCAACAAACTGCTAATATGTCCAGTCTTCCAACCAGCCAACAAGCTGATAATATGTCCAGTCTTCCAACCAGCCAACAAGCTGCTAATATGTCCAGTCTTCCAACCAGCCAACAAGCTGCTAATATGTCCAGTCTTCGAACCAGCCAACAAGCTGCTAATATGTCCAGTCTTCCAACCAGCCAACAAACTGCTAATATGTCCAGTCTTCCAACCAGCCAACAAGCTGCTAATATGTCCAGTCTTCCAACCAGCCAACAAACTGCTAATATGTCCAGTCTTCCGACCAGCCAACAAGCTACTAATATGTCCAGTCTTCCAACCAGCCCACAAGCTTCTAATATGTCCAGTCTTCCAACCAGCCAACAAACTGCTAATATGTCCAGTCTTCCAACCAGCCAACAAGCTACTAATATGTCCAGTCTTCCAACCAGCCCACAAGCTTCTAATATGTCCAGTCTTCCAACCAGCCAACAAACTGCTAATATGTCCAGTCTTCCAACCAGCCAACAAGCTACTAATATGTCCAGTCTTCGAACCAGCCAACAAGCTGCTAATATGTACAGTCTTCCAACCAGCCAACAAGCTGCTAATATGTCCAGTCTTCCAACCAGCCAACAAGCTGCAAATATGTCCAGTCTTCCAACCAGCCAATAAGCTGCTAATATGTCCAGTCTTCCAACCAGCAAACGAGCTGCTAATATGTCGAGTCTTCCAACCAGCCAACAAACTGCTAATATGTCCAGTCTTCCAACCAGCCAACAAGCTGCTAATATGTCCAGTCTTCCAACTAGCCAACAAACTGCTAATATGTCCAGTCTTCCAACCAGCCAACAAACTGCTAATATGTCCAGTCTTCCAACCAGCCAACAAGCTGCTAATATGTCCAGTCTTCGAACCAGCCAACAAGCTGCTAATATGTCCAGTCTTCCAACCAGCCAACAAGCTGCTAATATGTCCAGTCTTCCAACCAGCCAACAAGCTGCTAATATGTCCAGTCTTCCAACCAGCCAACAAACTGCTAATATGTCCAGTCTTCCAACCAGCCAACAAGCTGCTAATATGTCCAGTCTTCCAACCAGCCAACAAACTGCTAATATGTCCAGTCTTCCGACCAGCCAACAAGCTACTAATATGTCCAGTCTTCCAACCAGCCCACAAGCTTCTAATATGTCCAGTCTTCCAACCAGCCAACAAACTGCTAATATGTCCAGTCTTCCAACCAGCCAACAAACTGCTAATATGTCCAGTCTTCCAACCAGCCAACAAGCTGCTAATATGTCCAGTCTTCCAACCAGCCAACAAGCTGCTAATATGTCCAGTCTTCGAACCAGCCAACAAGCTGCTAATATGTCCAGTCTTCCAACCAGCCAACAAGCTGCTAATATGTCCAGTCTTCCAACCAGCCAACAAGCTGCTAATATGTCCACTCTTCCAACCAGCCAACAAGCTGCTAATATGTCCAGTCTTCCAATTAGCCAACAAACTGCTAATATGTCCAGTCTTCCAACCAGCCAACAAGCTGCTAATATGTCCAGTCTTCCAACCGTCCAACAAGCTGCTAATATGTCCAGTCCTCCAACCAGCCAACAAGCTGCTAATATTTCCAGTCTTCCAACCAGCCAACAATCTGCTAATATATCCAATCTTCCAACCAGCCAACAAACTGCTAATATGTCCAGTCTTCCAACCAGCCAACAAACTGCTAATATGTCCAGTCTTCCAACTAGCCAACAAACTGCTAATATGTCCAGTCTTCCAACCAGCCAACAAGCTGCTTATATGTCCAGTCTGCCAACCAGCCAACATCTGCTAATATGTCCAGTCTTCCAGCCAGCCAACAAGCTGCTAATATGTCCAGTCTTCGAACCAGCCAACAAGCTGCTAATATGTCCATTCTTCCAACCAGCCAACAAGCTACTAATATGGCCATTCTTCCAACCAGCCAACAAACTGCAAATATGTCAAGTCTTCCAACCAGCCAACAAGCTGCTAATATGTCCAATCTTCCAACTAGCCAACAAACTGCTAATATGTCCAGTCTTCCAACCAGCCAACAAACTGCTAATATGTCCAGTCTTCCAACCAGCCAACAAGCTGCTAATATGTCCAGTCTTCCAACTAGCCAACAAACTGCTAATATGTCCATTCTTCCAACCAGCCAACAAGCTGCTTATATGTCCAGTCTGCCAACCAGCCAACAAGCTGCTAATATGTCCAGTCCTCCAACCAGCCAACAATCTGCTAATATGTCCAGTCTTCCAACCAGCCAACAAACTACTAATATGTCCAGTCTTCCAACCAGCCAACAAGCTGCTAATATGTCCAGTCTTCCAACCAGCCAACAAGCTGCTAATATGTCCAGTCTTCCAACCAGCCAACAAGCTGCTAATATGTCCAGTCTTCCAACCAGCCAACAAGCTGCTAATATGTCCAGTCTTCGAACCAGCCAACAAGCTGATAATATGTCCAGTCTTCCAACCAGCCAACAAGCTGCTAATATGTCCAGTCTTCCAACCAGCCAACAAGCTGCTAATATGTCCAGTCTTCGAACCAGCCAACAAGCTGCTAATATGTCCAGTCTTCCAACCAGCCAACAAGCTGCTAATATGTCCAGTCTTCCAACCAACCAACAAGCTGCTAATATGTCCAGTCTTCCAACCAGCCAACAAGCTGCTAATATGTCCAGTCTTCCAACCAGCCAACAAACTGCTAATATGTCCAGTCTTCCAACCAGCCAACAAGCTGATAATATGTCCAGTCTTCCAACCAGCCAACAAGCTGCTAATATGTCCAGTCTTCCAACCAGCCAACAAGCTGCTAATATGTCCAGTCTTCGAACCAGCCAACAAGCTGCTAATATGTCCAGTCTTCCAACCAGCCAACAAACTGCTAATATGTCCAGTCTTCCAACCAGCCAACAAGCTGCTAATATGTCCAGTCTTCCAACCAGCCAACAAACTGCTAATATGTCCAGTCTTCCGACCAGCCAACAAGCTACTAATATGTCCAGTCTTCCAACCAGCCCACAAGCTTCTAATATGTCCAGTCTTCCAACCAGCCAACAAACTGCTAATATGTCCAGTCTTCCAACCAGCCAACAAGCTACTAATATGTCCAGTCTTCCAACCAGCCCACAAGCTTCTAATATGTCCAGTCTTCCAACCAGCCAACAAACTGCTAATATGTCCAGTCTTCCAACCAGCCAACAAGCTACTAATATGTCCAGTCTTCGAACCAGCCAACAAGCTGCTAATATGTACAGTCTTCCAACCAGCCAACAAGCTGCTAATATGTCCAGTCTTCCAACCAGCCAACAAGCTGCAAATATGTCCAGTCTTCCAACCAGCCAATAAGCTGCTAATATGTCCAGTCTTCCAACCAGCAAACGAGCTGCTAATATGTCGAGTCTTCCAACCAGCCAACAAACTGCTAATATGTCCAGTCTTCCAACCAGCCAACAAGCTGCTAATATGTCCAGTCTTCCAACTAGCCAACAAACTGCTAATATGTCCAGTCTTCCAACCAGCCAACAAACTGCTAATATGTCCAGTCTTCCAACCAGCCAACAAGCTGCTAATATGTCCAGTCTTCGAACCAGCCAACAAGCTGCTAATATGTCCAGTCTTCCAACCAGCCAACAAGCTGCTAATATGTCCAGTCTTCCAACCAGCCAACAAGCTGCTAATATGTCCAGTCTTCCAACCAGCCAACAAACTGCTAATATGTCCAGTCTTCCAACCAGCCAACAAGCTGCTAATATGTCCAGTCTTCCAACCAGCCAACAAACTGCTAATATGTCCAGTCTTCCGACCAGCCAACAAGCTACTAATATGTCCAGTCTTCCAACCAGCCCACAAGCTTCTAATATGTCCAGTCTTCCAACCAGCCAACAAACTGCTAATATGTCCAGTCTTCCAACCAGCCAACAAACTGCTAATATGTCCAGTCTTCCAACCAGCCAACAAGCTGCTAATATGTCCAGTCTTCCAACCAGCCAACAAGCTGCTAATATGTCCAGTCTTCGAACCAGCCAACAAGCTGCTAATATGTCCAGTCTTCCAACCAGCCAACAAGCTGCTAATATGTCCAGTCTTCCAACCAGCCAACAAGCTGCTAATATGTCCACTCTTCCAACCAGCCAACAAGCTGCTAATATGTCCAGTCTTCCAATTAGCCAACAAACTGCTAATATGTCCAGTCTTCCAACCAGCCAACAAGCTGCTAATATGTCCAGTCTTCCAACCGTCCAACAAGCTGCTAATATGTCCAGTCCTCCAACCAGCCAACAAGCTGCTAATATTTCCAGTCTTCCAACCAGCCAACAATCTGCTAATATATCCAATCTTCCAACCAGCCAACAAACTGCTAATATGTCCAGTCTTCCAACCAGCCAACAAACTGCTAATATGTCCAGTCTTCCAACTAGCCAACAAACTGCTAATATGTCCAGTCTTCCAACCAGCCAACAAGCTGCTTATATGTCCAGTCTGCCAACCAGCCAACATCTGCTAATATGTCCAGTCTTCCAGCCAGCCAACAAGCTGCTAATATGTCCAGTCTTCGAACCAGCCAACAAGCTGCTAATATGTCCATTCTTCCAACCAGCCAACAAGCTACTAATATGGCCATTCTTCCAACCAGCCAACAAACTGCAAATATGTCAAGTCTTCCAACCAGCCAACAAGCTGCTAATATGTCCAATCTTCCAACTAGCCAACAAACTGCTAATATGTCCAGTCTTCCAACCAGCCAACAAACTGCTAATATGTCCAGTCTTCCAACCAGCCAACAAGCTGCTAATATGTCCAGTCTTCCAACTAGCCAACAAACTGCTAATATGTCCATTCTTCCAACCAGCCAACAAGCTGCTTATATGTCCAGTCTGCCAACCAGCCAACAAGCTGCTAATATGTCCAGTCCTCCAACCAGCCAACAATCTGCTAATATGTCCAGTCTTCCAACCAGCCAACAAACTACTAATATGTCCAGTCTTCCAACCAGCCAACAAGCAGCTAATATGTCCAGTCTTCCAACCAGCCAACAAGCTGCTAATATGTCCAGTCTTCCAACCAGCCAACTAACTGCTAATATGTCCAGTCTTCCAACCAGCCAACTAACTGCTAATATGTCCAGTCTTCCAACCAGCCAACAAACTGCTAATATATCCAGTCTTCCAACCAGTCAACAAGCTGCTAATATGTCCAGTCTTCCAAACAGCCAACAAGCTGCTAATATGTCCAGTCTTCCAACCAGCCAACAAGCTGCTAATATATCCAATCTTCCAACCAGCCAATAAACTGCTAATATGTCCAGTCTCCCAATCAGCCAACAAACTGCTAATATGTCCAGTCTTCCAACCAGCCAACAAGCTGATAATATGTCCAGTCTTCCGACCAGCCAACAAGCTGCTAATATGTCCAGTCTTCCAACCAGCCAACAAGCTGCTAATATATCCAATCTTCCAACCAGCCAATAAACTGCTAATATGTCCAGTCTTCCAACCAGCCAACAAGCTGCTAATATGTCCAGTCTTCCAACCAGCCAACAAGCTGCTAATATGTCCAGTCTTCCAACCAGCCAACAAGCTGCTAATATGTCCAGTCTTCCAACCAGCCAACAAGCTGCTAATATGTCCAGTCTTCCAACCAGCCAACAAGCTGCTAATATGTCCAGTCTTCCAACCAGCCAACAAACTGCTAATATGTCCAGTCTTCCAACCAGCCAACAAGCTGATAATATGTCCAGTCTTCCGACCAGCCAACAAGCTGCTAATATGTCCAGTCTTCCAACCAGCCAACAAGCTGCTAATATATCCAATCTTCCAACCAGCCAATAAACTGCTAATATGTCCAGTCTTCCAACTAGCCAACAAACTGCTAATATGTCCAGTCTTCCAACCAGTCAACAAGCTGCTAATATGTCCAGTCTTCCAACCAGCCAACAAGCTGCTAATATGTCCAGTCTTCCAACCAGCCAACAAGCTGCTAATATATCCAATCTTCAAACCAGCCAATAAACTGCTAATATGTCCAGTCTCCCAATCAGCCAACAAACTGCTAATATGTCCAGTCTTCCAACCAGTCAACAAGCTGCTAATATGTCCACTCTTCCAACCAGCCAACAAGCTGCTAATATGTCCAGTCTTCCAACCAGCCAACAAGCTGCTAATATTTCCAGTCTTCCAACCAGCCAACAAGCTGCTAATATGTCCAGTCTTCCAACCAGCCAACAAGCTGCTAATATGTCCAGTCTTCCAACCAGCCAACAAGCTGCTAATATGTCCAGTCTTCCAACCAGCCAACAAGCTGCTAATATGTCCAGTCTTCCAACCAGCCAACAAGCTGCTAATATGTCCAGTCTTCCAACCAGCCAACAAACTGCTAATATGTCCAGTCTTCCAACCAGCCAACATGCTGATAATATGTCCAGTCTTCCGACCAGCCAACAAGCTGCTAATATGTCCAGTCTTCCAACCAGCCAACAAGCTGCTAATATGTCCAGTCTTCCAACCAGCCAACAAACTGCTAATATGTCCAGTCTTCCAACCAGCCAACAAGCTGCTAATATGTCCAGTCTTCCAACTAGCCAACAAACTGCTAATATGTCCAGTCTTCCAACCACCTAACAAGCTGCTAATATGTCCAGTCTTCCAACCAGCCAACAAGCTGCTAATATGTCCAGTCTTCCAACCAGCCAACAAGCTGCTAATATGTCCACTCTTCCAACCAGCCAACAAGCTGCTAATATGTCCAGTCTTCCAATTAGCCAACAAACTGCTAATATGTCCAGTCTTCCAACCAGCCAACAAGCTGCTAATATGTCCAGTCTTCCAACCGTCCAACAAGCTGCTAATATGTCCAGTCCTCCAACCAGCCAACAAGCTGCTAATATTTCCAGTCTTCCAACCAGCCAACAATCTGCTAATATGTCCAATCTTCCAACCAGCCAACAAACTGCTAATATGTCCAGTCTTCCAACCAGCCAACAAACTGCTAATATGTCCAGTCTTCGAACTAGCCATCAAACTGCTAATATGTCCAGTCTTCCAACCAGCCAACAAGCTGCTTATATGTCCAGTCTGCCAACCAGCCAACAAGCTGCTAATATGTCCAGTCTTCCAGCCAGCCAACAAGCTGCTAATATGTCCAGTCTTCGAACCAGCCAACAAGCTGCTAATATGTCCATTCTTCCAACCAGCCAACAAGCTGCTAATATGGCCATTCTTCCAACCAGCCAACAAACTGCAAATATGTCAAGTCTTCCAACCAGCCAACTAACTGCTAATATGTCCAGTCTTCCAACCAGCCAACTAACTGCTAATATGTCCAGTCTTCCAACCAGCCAACAAACTGCTAATATATCCAGTCTTCCAACCAGTCAACAGGCTGCTAATATGTCCAGTCTTCCAAACAGCCAACAAGCTGCTAATATGTCCAGTCTTCCAACCAGCCAACAAGCTGCTAATATATCCAATCTTCCAACCAGCCAATAAACTGCTAATATGTCCAGTCTCCCAATCAGCCAACAAACTGCTAATATGTCCAGTCTTCCAACCAGTCAACAAGCTGCTAATATGTCCAGTCTTCCAACCAGCCAACAAGCTGCTAATATGTCCAGTCTTCCAACCAGCCAACAAGCTGCTAATATATCCAATCTTCAAACCAGCCAATAAACTGCTAATATGTCCAGTCTCCCAATCAGCCAACAAACTGCTAATATGTCCAGTCTTCCAACCAGTCAACAAGCTGCTAATATGTCCACTCTTCCAATCAGCCAACAAACTGTTAATATGTCCAGTCTCCCAACCAGCCAACAAACTGCTAATATGTCCAGTCTTCCAACCAGCCAACAAACTGCTAATATGTCCAGTCTTCCAACCAGCCAACAAGCTGCTAATATGTCCAGTCTTCCAACCAGCCAGCAAGCTGCTAATATGTCCAGTCTTCCAACCAGCCAACAAGCTGCTAATATGTCCAGTCTTCCAACCAGCCAACAAGCTGCTAATATTTCCAGTCTTCCAACCAGCCAACAAGCTGCTAATATGTCCAGTCTTCCAACCAGCCAGCAAGCTGCTAATATGTCCAGTCTTCCAACCAGCCAACAAGCTGCTAATATGTCCAGTCTTCCAACCAGCCAACAAGCTGCGAATATTTCCAGTCTTCCAACCAACCAACAAGCTGCTAATATGTCCAGTCTTCCAACCAGCCAACAAGCTGCTAATATGTCCAGTCTTCCAACCAGCCAACAAACTGCTAATATGTCCAGTCTTCCAACCAGCCAACAAGCTGATAATATGTCCAGTCTTCCAACCAGCCAACAAGCTGCTAATATGTCCAGTCTTCCAACCAGCCAACAAGCTGCTAATATGTCCAGTCTTCCAACCAGCCAACAAGCTGCTAATATGTCCAGTCTTCCAACCAGCCAACAAGCTGCTAATATGTCCAGTCTTCCAACCAGCCAACAAGCTGCTAATATGTCCAGTCTTCCAACCAGCCAACAAGCTTCTAATATGTCCAGTCTTCCAACCAGCCAACAAACTGCTAATATGTCCAGTCTTCCAACCAGCCAACAATCTGCTAATATGTCCAATCTTCTAACCAGCCAACAAACTGCTAATATGTCCAGTCTTCCAACCAGCCAACAAGCTGCTTATATGTCCAGTCTGCCAACCAGCCAACAAGCTGCTAATATGTCCAGTCTTCCAGCCAGCCAACAAGCTGCTAATATGTCCAGTCTTCGAACCAGCCAACAAGCTGCTAATATGTCCATTCTTCCAACCAGCCAACAAGCTGCTAATATGGCCATTCTTCCAACCAGCCAACAAACTGCAAATATGTCAAGTCTTCCAACCAGCCAACTAACTGCTAATATGTCCAGTCTTCCAACCAGCCAACTAACTGCTAATATGTCCAGTCTTCCAACCAGCCAACAAACTGCTAATATATCCAGTCTTCCAACCAGTCAACAGGCTGCTAATATGTCCAGTCTTCCAAACAGCCAACAAGCTGCTAATATGTCCAGTCTTCCAACCAGCCAACAAGCTGCTAATATATCCAATCTTCCAACCAGCCAATAAACTGCTAATATGTCCAGTCTCCCAATCAGCCAACAAACTGCTAATATGTCCAGTCTTCCAACCAGCCAACAAGCTGCTAATATGTCCAGTCTTCCAACCAGCCAACAAGCTGCTAATATGTCCAGTCTTCCAACCAGCCAACAAGCTGCTAATATATCCAATCTTCAAACCAGCCAATAAACTGCTAATATGTCCAGTCTCCCAATCAACCAACAAACTGCTAATATGTCCAGTCTTCCAACCAGTCAACAAGCTGCTAATATGTCCACTCTTCCAATCAGCCAACAAACTGTTAATATGTCCAGTCTCCCAACCAGCCAACAAACTGCTAATATGTCCAGTCTTCCAACCAGCCAACAAACTGCTAATATGTCCAGTCTTCCAACCAGCCAACAAGCTGCTAATATGTCCAGTCTTCCAACCAGCCAGCAAGCTGCTAATATGTCCAGTCTTCCAACCAGCCAACAAGCTGCTAATATGTCCAGTCTTCCAACCAGCCAACAAGCTGCTAATATTTCCAGTCTTCCAACCAGCCAACAAGCTGCGAATATTTCCAGTCTTCCAACCAACCAACAAGCTGCTAATATGTCCAGTCTTCCAACCAGCCAACAAGCTGCTAATATGTCCAGTCTTCCAACCAGCCAACAAACTGCTAATATGTCCAGTCTTCCAACCAGCCAACAAGCTGATAATATGTCCAGTCTTCCAACCAGCCAACAAGCTGCTAATATGTCCAGTCTTCCAACCAGCCAACAAGCTGCTAATATGTCCAGTCTTCCAACCAGCCAACAAGCTGCTAATATGTCCAGTCTTCCAACCAGCCAACAAGCTGCTAATATGTCCAGTCTTCCAACCAGCCAACAAGCTGCTAATATGTCCAGTCTTCCAACCAGCCAACAAGCTTCTAATATGTCCAGTCTTCCAACCAGCCAACAAACTGCTAATATGTCCAGTCTTCCAACCAGCCAACAAGCTACTAATATGTCCAGTCTTCCAACCAGCCCACAAGCTGCTAATATGTCCAGTCTTCCAACCAGCCAACAAACTGCTAATATGTCCAGTCTTCCGACCAGCCAACAAGCTACTAATATGTCCAGTCTTCCAACCAGCCAATAAAAGACTTTTAGAGACACACAACTTCCCCGATGGTTCCGACACTTATGAAGTCTATTGTGGAGAGTTTTTCACAGAGTTATCTTTGATTCGGAAAACTGCGAGGAATTTCCTCCCTTCCAGATCCTCTGCCAAGCTGGCAGCAATCATAAAGTCTTCTAGGTTACTAGTGGAGGTTAAAACAAGCCAGGGGACAAAGAATTTCTAATGAATTATGGGTAATAAAGATGAAAAGTTAATAAATAAAACAAATAATAATAGCCAACGTAGAATTTCTCTCAAGTTATTTTGTTACAGTAAAAAACACATGAATTATTGTTGTTGTTGTAAATAACAACAAAAATGTAGTTGTTATCGTTAGAGGGTTGGACACCATGCTTTTCAGCATAGAGTTACGCCCCTTTACGTTCTTAGTTCAAATCCCACCGAAGTTGACTTTGCCTTTCATCCTTACGGGGTCGATAAAATAAAGTACCAGTAACGCACAGGGGTAATTGCTGGCCTTGTGCCTAAAGTAGAAACAATTATTATATTGATAATAATAGTAATAAAATGTGAGACAAATATATATTAAAATTTACAACAAATATAAAAATAAAGGAGGAGGATGAGGAAGAGGGGAGGGAGGAGGAGGAGAAGAAGAAGAAGAAGAAGAAGAAGAAGAAGAAGAAGAAGAAGAATAAGAAGAAGAAGAAGAATTATAATACAAAGCAAATAAAAACACTTGAAGATAACAAGCAAATATAGCTACACACACACACACACACATATATATATATATATATATACATTCATACATATATACATATATATATGTATATGCATTCATATATATATATATATATATATATATATATATATATATGTATATACATTCATATATATGTATATATATATATATATATATATATATACATATACATATATATATGTGTGTATCTATATATATATACACGTATCTATAATATGTTATACACACGTACACATGCATGCATATACACCACACACACACACATATATATATATATATATATATATATAAACCACAAGAGTGAGGTTCAGCAAGCTGGGCAGTGGTGAAGAATCATAATTTAAAATAAAGAGAAATATGAAAGACTTATAAAGACATGATCAATATTTTCTTTTTCTGACTTCTCATCATTCATATTCCTTATTTATTGATTGATTTTCTTTTATATATTTATCTATTTATGTTTTATTTACTCATTTATTTACGATATTTGTAGAAATTATTTTTTGGGGGGTTTTATTTTGTTATTAATTTTTTTCTTACGCTTTTGTGTGTTTTATTATATTTTATTGAATTATTTTTCTTTTTTTATTGTTGAATAATTTATTTTTTTGGTGAGGGGGAGGGGGAGAAATCAGATTTTTTGGCTGACTGAATCAGTTGGCAGATCACCAAAGTTTGATCCTATAATAGGAATACATACATATATATATATATGTATGTATATATATATATATATATATATATATATATATATATATATATATATATATATATA
This sequence comes from Eledone cirrhosa, assembly GCA_964016885.1. Lineage (NCBI taxonomy): Eukaryota > Metazoa > Mollusca > Cephalopoda > Octopoda > Eledonidae > Eledone > Eledone cirrhosa. The sequence continues at coordinate 6,761,884 of OZ024740.1, forward strand.
TAGGAACAAGTAAGACCCCGACGGCTGAGCTCAAGCCGTTTCGACGGCTAATTCGAATTAGCCGTCGAAACGGCTTGAGCTCAGCCGTCGGGGTCTTACTGGTTCCTATTACCCACTCTACTACCCCAAGTATTGAGTACTTTGGTGCGTTATGGTCCACCTGGTTCCTTACCACATTTCCTTCGTTATATATATATATATATATGTATGTATATATATATATATATGTATGTATATATATATATATATGTATGTATATATATATATCATCATCATCATCATCATCACCGTTTTACGTCCGTTCTTCCACGCTAGCATGGGTTAGACAGGTTGTCCTGTTGTGGGCAGTGTCTGGTCGGCTGACCATGCCTTGCTCATACAGGAACTGATTTGGCTTGGTTTCTACAGCTGGATGCCCTTCCTAACACCAACCTCATTTACAGTGTGGGGCTGGGTACTTTTTTCGTGGCACCTACACGTCCACTTTACAGTGTGGGCTGGGTGCTTTTTTTTCCGTGGCACCTCCACGACCACCTTGCGGTGGGGGGTGTGGGGGCATATTGTCTATATGCTTCAGCTTGTACCCATGGGAGGTCGGGTACTCTGTATTATTGCGTGACGCCAGAAGTCACGGTCGTGTGTCATTGTCTTTAAGAGGTGTAATTGGGTAAGGTCGGCTTTTATCACCTCATCCCAGGTCATCTTGGGTCTCCCCACTCCGTGGTTTCCATCAACTTCTAGTGCTCTGCACCTTTTTATGCAGCTATCATCCTTCATACGCATCACATGTCCATACCAGCACAACCGCCTCTCCTGCACACAGCATTTGATTCCTCTTATGCTCAGTCTCTCTCTCAATTCATTTATGCTTTGTCGTTCACGTATATTATTGTTACACATCCATTGGAGCATGCAGGCTTCGTTTCTCTCTAATCTACGTAAGTCTTCCACCTTCAGCGCCCAGGTCTCGCTACCATGCAACATCGCTGTTCGGATACACGCATCATACAGTTTGCCTTTCATTCTGAGGGAGAAGCCTTTTGCAGCTAGCAGTGGTAGTAGTTCCCTAAACTTCTTCCATCCCGTTCTTACCCTAGTTGTGGCACTTTCTGAACACCCACCTCCGTTGCTAATTCGGTCACCTAGGTAGCAGAAGCTGTCTACTGTTTCTACAGGGCCCTCCCAGAGATTGGTGGTACTTGTTTCCTGTGGCTGTTTGCTTGCTGTTTCAGCACAGCTGCTGAATGTGAATCCTACATTCTTAATTAAGCTTCCTGAGATCCCGCTACATCTCTTGTGTACCCATTGTTTGCATTTGGGGCAGAGAATGGAGTTCCTACCTACACCTTTCCTACATACTGAGCAAGGCCATTTCCCTGAGGGGATCTGGGTTCTGTCTTCTCGTCTACTTACAAAGACCTTAGTCTTTGTCATGTTGACTTTGAGACCCTTTCTTTCTAGTCCCTGCTTCCAGATTTGGAATTTATTCTCTAGTTCTACCATAGATTCAGCTATGAGTGCGAGGTCATCAGCATACAGGAGTTCCCATGGGCATCCGGTCTTAAACTCCTCTGTTATTGCCTGCAGGACTATGATGAACAGGAGAGGGCTAAGAACAGAGCCCTGGTGGACCCCAACCTGTACGCTAAATTCCTCGCTATACTCATTGCTAATCCTAACTTTGCTGACTGCTCCCCTATACAGGGCTTGTACCGCTTTCACAAGCCATTCATCTACTCCTAGTTTTCTAAGAGCCCACCAGATTACAGCGCGTTGAACTCTGTCAAAGGCTTTCTCAAGGTCGACAAATGCCAAGTAGAGTGGCTTACTTTTAGCTAGGTACTTTTCCTGTAATTGCCTCACAAGGAAGAGGGCATCAGTGGTGCCTCTTCCTGGTACAAACCCAAATTGCATCTCATATATATATATATATATATATACATATATCATATATATATATATATATATAAGCATGTATATATATATATACATGTGTATATATATATATATGCATATATATATACACATACACATATATGCCATTTGTAAATATACACATATATACACACATGACCACCATTAAATGTCTGTTTTCCCTACTAGGAAGGGTTGAATGAGTCTTCAAAGACCAAGTCTATAATCAATTGTTACTAGTGAGCTTCAGACAAGACAGTGTGTTTACATCATAATTACATATCCTCTATCATTTTATCATGACACCAACATTAGATATATTGTCTTGTCTTTGATGCAAATGAAGGGTCCTCTCTTCCCTTTTTTTAAATGATTTCTACAGCAGGTTGCTCTTCCTATCACCAGTTACCTTATATATAAACACTCAATTCCCAACATACTTACATATGGTTTCTTTTGAATGAAATAGTTCTAGTCCTGTAGAAGCCATTTCTATATTAAACATGATGTTTACACTCTACTAATGTAATGAGTACCTAACTTACTGTGGTTTACCCCCGATTGAACCCGGGACTCTCTCTCTCTCACATGCATATATGTATAAACTGGAACACCATATACTTGAATCTCATAAGAATTGATTAAAAGTGTTGTTATCAGGGAATCCAATGGTAAAACAGTGCCTCAAAAACCCTGGCCAACCTGTGACAGCATGTAAAAAAATTTAATGTAAAAATTATATATATATATATATGGGGGGAAGGGTTGTGTGTGAGTGTGTGGGGTGTTGGTTTTTAGAATAGGTTAGTAGGTACACAATGTGAATGTCTGCATGTCATAAGAGGTGACAACAAGGGTTGGCATCAAGAGGAACATCTGGCTGTGAAACATTGCCTCAAAACATCCCATCCAACACATTCCAGCAGAGAAAATTAGAAGTTAATAGTAATGATGATGACGATGATAATATTATATATAATATGGAAAACGAAGAGTCAGTTATGCATCGGAACACAAATTTATTACGTATTACAAATTGTTCTCCGGCGAATGGCTCGAGGTGCGATCTGTTTGTGGATCGAACCTGACTCTGGATTCGCAAGTTCCTCAGATACGTCTAGTGACTTTGAAGCAAATTCTCTTTCTCTTATATATATATATATATATAATGCTGGTTAATTTCCTTATAACTGTATATATATATATAATTTGAAGTTTATTCTTTTATTATGAAAAACTGCATACAGAAAACAGTTTCCTGAAATAGAAAAAAACTTTAGTTTACCCTTTTGTTTAATATTTATCAATATTTTATATATTATCAGTATTTTTAAAATATTTTCAATCTTTACATTATCTTCCATAGTTTACAGTGATTGGAAATAATTTTATTAAAATCACCATAAAATGTCTACAATTAAAATACCATAAACCCAAACTCAGCTTTTCAGGCAAAATCTATATTCCATATATATATATATATATGTATATATATATATATATATATATATATATATATATATATATATATATATATATGTTTGTATATGTATATACACAATCTCTTTTGCCCTTTCAGAATTTTTCCCTTTTTTATTTTTCTTATTTCATAAAAATGTTTGCATTGAATAATTTGTAGCTAACACAATAAAAAAACAACACTTTTCTTCCGCTGTCTGATTCTGTTACATATATCTATTAGTTTTCTCCAGTTTGAAGTCTTTCTGTTATATATTTTCTCCTCAAATATGAGGTCAGTGGAGGAGGAGGAGGAGGAGGAGAAGAAGAAAGATTTACTTGCCGCAGTCTGAGTTATGTTTCAGTTCTTTGTCAAGAATTTACTGCAGTAGCCTGCAAGCAATGGCGTTCATAGACATAGTAAATAGCTATGGATTTGTCTCAGAGCATCCAGCTTGTATAAACATTATATATATATATATAATATATATATGGGCAGTGAATTGGCAGTATCGGTAGAGGGTTGGACACCATGCTTTGACGCATAGAGTTACGGCCCTTTCCATTCTGAGTTCAAATCCCGCCGAGGTTAACTTTGCCTTTCATCCTTATGGGGTCGATAAAATAAAGTACCAGTAATGCACTGAGGTATTTGCAGGCCTTGTGCCAATAGTAGAAACAATTATATATATATATATATATATATATATATATATGTGTGTGTATATATATATGTGTGTGAGTGTGTGTGTGTGTTTATAATACATACAAATATGTGTGTGTATTGTTATACAATCATTTTATGTGTAAATAATTAACTTTCCACAAGCAGCAGACATTTTGGGGGATATAGATAAAGATGTTATACATACATACACACATACATACAGATACATACATACATACATACATACATACATACACACCCACACACACATACACACCCACACATACATATATACATCTTCTTGTTGCTACCTTCCTATGAAATATGCTGAGGTAATTAGAAGAATGTGGAATACATTGAGTGAAACAAAAGAAGAGACAGGAATAAGTCTGAGACTGACAAATATTGGTGAAGACTGAAGAGTTCTTTACAAATTAAAGTGTAACTCAACTGATTTGGGTCCACAGAATAAGGATATCAATATTTAAAAAATAATAGAGATGGTGGGGATTTATGAACCATTCGTGATGAGCAGGATCAGATCAAGTCCTTCTGAAGCCCTAAACACTTCAAGAGTGGTCAGAGGCCTTGAACACTTCAAGAGTGGTCAGTAGCCTTAAACATGTCAACAGCAGTCAGAGGCCTTAATCACTTCAAGAGCAGTCAGTGGCCTTAATCACTTCAAGAGTGGTGAACACTTCAAGAGTGGTCAGTGTCCTTAAATACTTCAAGAGTGGTCAGTGGCCTTAATCACTTCAAGAGTGGTCAGTAGCCTTAAATACTTCAGAGTGGTCAGTGGCTCCATTTGATTACAATGGTGACACATCCTGCCCATGCTAGCAGAGAAAATGGACGGTAAATGATGACACTGATATATATAAATATATATCTACACAACCATATATATATAAGCACCCAGCCCACACTGTAAAGTGGTCGTGTAGGTGTAACGACGAAAAGCACCCAGTTCACTCTGTAAATAAGGTTGGTGTTAGGAATGAGATCCAGCTGTAGAAACCAAGCCAAAATCAGTTCTGTATGAGCAAGATATGGTCACCTGACCTGGCATTGTTCATAACGGGACAACTCATCTAACCCATGCTAGCGTGGAAAAATGGACGTTAAACAGTAATGGTGATGAGGATGATGATGATATAGAGACATAATTACGTAGTTAGGAATAAGCCTCACATTCACCTTAGGTGAACATAGCAAATCACTGCCTATCTTCTTTTCGTTTCTAACTTATCTATTCTTTTCTGCTCCATAATCAACAATAACCAAATTCTCAGAGGGCTCTGTAGAAACAGTAGACAGCTTCTGCTACTTAGGTGACCAAATCAGCAGTAGAGGTGTGTGTTCTGAAAGTACAATAGCCAGAGTAAGAACGGGATGGAGAAAGTTGAGGGAGTTACTACCACTGCTGGCTACAAAAGGCTTCTCCCTCAGAATGAAAGGCAGACTGTATGTACAGCTATGTTACATGGTAGTGAGTGAGACCTGGGCATTGTGTGCAGGAGAATCGTGTAGATTGGAGAGAAATGAAAGTTACAATGTTCTGATGGATGTGTAATAGTAATATGTGAGAACGGTGAAGCATAAATGAACTGAGAGAGAAAGTAGGCATAAGAGGAATGAAATATTGTGTGCAGGAGAGGAGATTACCTTGGTATGGATATATGATACGTATGAATGATGGCACCTGTATAAAAAGGTGCAGAGCGCTCAAAGTCATTGGAAGCCTTGGGGTGGGGAGACCCAGAAACACCTGGGATGAGGTGATAAAAGCTGACCTTGCTCAATTACACTTCTCAAAGGAGATGACACAGGACTGAGACCTCTGGCGTTACGCAGTTATAAAGATGACCTGACTTCCCACGGGCACAAGCTGAAGCATATGTACAGTATGCCCCACCCCAACACCCCAACCCAAACTATAAAGTGGACGAGTATAAGACATGGCAAAAAGCAGCCAGCCCATACTGTAAATGTGGTTGGCGTTAGGAAGGACATCCAGCCGAAGTAAACCAGTCAGAAACACCCCTATATGAGTGGGACACGGTCAACCGACACAACTTGCCTCAAAATAGAACCCATCTAACCCATGCTAGCGTAGAAGATGGACGTTAATCGATAATGATGATGATGATATATATATATACTTTTTCTTTAGTCTCTTTACTGACTGACCCAATTATCAATTGTTCAATGTTAGTTGTATTAAATTTTGTTGATGATCATAATTAATTTGTGAGATAGATCAATAACTTTGATGTCTTTATTGAATGATTTGATGATCGTTAAGTCACTGATCTTATTGAACTATTGTTGATTGCCCTGATGAATTTGTTCAATTTTTACCCCCTCACTCTGTCGAGATGTACTCTGCAACTGTTTAACCCCAGTTAGTATTGAGTAGGAGAGAGAGTGGTACGATGTCGTAGTACCATTGTGTGAAGCACCTTGTCCTATCATCAGTTTGTTACCTTATTAATATATATTCTGTCATTAAACTAATAGAAGGCTGATGAGCGTTTGATTCCAGAATCGGGCCCGATAAATATAGATCAAACCTTGAGCTGATCAATCGTGAAACACGTGTCAAACCTCAATAAAATCTGACACCTCATCTTTAATTATTATTCAAATTACAATCTGCTTAGTACAACACCAAAGTACATACTGGGGACTACGCAGTGAGTGCTCACTGTGGTAGACCAACAGTAACTTGACGTTACAATCCCTAGAATATATATATATATATATATACACACATATATATACATACATACATATATATATACACAGACGTATCCACAGTAAGTTGTGGGGTCTATTCTGCATGAAGAACTCGATGTAATCCGTATGTTGAAAATGTTGTAGATTAAGATAAATCCCGGAAAACAATAAAACATTCAAAGGAAAACAGAGTCATGATATAAGTTAAAAGAATGAAATAAAAAATCAAGTCATTAGAGATATACTTCACTGCTTTACGATCGTTTCTAGGTGATGATAATACATTGTAGCTATACTCCGTTATTGATCTATGTAAGGTTAGTTACAAAATATCAGATAAAGAGAATATTTACTTACATGCATATCACCAGCTGTTTTCAAAAGCAATAATAATTTTATTCAGAATTAGTAGTATGTTAGTATCATGTCCTTATTTGGAGGAAGGAGTAGATATTCATTTTTAGGTGGAATTTGAATATTCTTCAACGAGGTACCCAAATATTGTTTTTCCATTGTGATGCAGGAATTAGATAAAAAAAGAGCTCAACTAAATATTATAATCAATTATGAAAAATATATTGAAGGAGCAAAATGCACAGAGGTATCCACAATAAGTTGTGGGGGTCTATTCTGCATATATATATATATATATATATATATATATATATATATACACATATATATACATATGTGAAAAAATGGGGAGAAGAAAACTGCAGGTTGCACATGGATAACATGTTATAAAATGAGTCCCTCATCAGTGATTTGCCAACGATCATAGATATTTCATTGCATTCAAAATCATATACCTCACGTTGGAGCAATAATAACTAAATTAAGTTATTAGGACAATTAAAACGCGTAAAGCGAGTGAGACAAGTAACAACAAAGAGGAAAGCTAACCGTAGATAGGAAGGGCACAAGCTACATAGTCATTCTGTCAGCATAAGCTGGGTGAATATATGAGCGCGTAGAAAAAAGACCTTTCGAGATGAATCCAAATGTAAGAAAGAAGGAAATTGTTTTCGTCGCGAACGGGGTGAAGTGAGAAGGGGAGAAACAGTGAGTGAGTGAGTGGAAGTGTGAGGAAGAGGTCAGTAGAGAGAAAGTGTTAACTGACATGACAGAGGGGGCGAAAGAAAGTAAGAGAAACAGAGAGAACGAGGGAGCAGTAAGAGAGAGAGAGAGAGAAAAACAGAATCGCAGTTTAGGTAAATATATGTGAAAAAATGGGGAGAAGAAAACTGCAGGTTGCACATGGATAACATGTTATAAAATGAGTCCCTCATATATATATATATATATATATATATATATATATATATACACACACACACATATATATACTTACATATATATATATATATATATATATAAACACACAGATACATGCGGACACATACATACACATGAATATATCCACATATATCGGCTTTGATATAAATACCCCCTCCGCCTCCGTGGTATTTTTTTCATTTTTTCAGGGTTATAAGGGGCTTAGCTCTGTTTCTTGACCGCTGTATCACGTGATTGACTCCTCCTCCGCCTTTTCGAGATTCTATCTCGCGCATCACAGACGTGTTTTGAAACCCTTAATGTGGTATCCTCTTGATAAGTCGGCAGACCTCACAAAAACTCTATATCTCTATGATGTAGTGTTTTTGCATAATATGCCACGAAACTACGTAGTCGGGGACTATAGAAGCAGTTGGGTATGATATATCTTATTACTAATTATATCTAATGTTTCTTCTCTCTTCATAATGTATTATATAGCTCTGATACTGAATCAGTCTAATTCATTCGGATTGGTTTGTCCCAGTTATTCATAGAGCAACATCGTTTGAGGTTGGTACCACTAACTCAGGGATATGTGTGGATATATTCATGTGTATGTATGTGTCCGCATGTATCTGTGTGTTTCTCTCTATATATTGTTTATAACTCCCTTTGGTCGAGTAACCTTTGAAGTGTAGTGACTGCTGGATAGCTACCATTACTCACACTTCTCGCCTCCTCAAACCACCTCTTATACGGCTTTGATATAAATACCCCCTCCGCCTCCGTGGTATTTTTTTCACGGTTATAAGGGGCTTAACTCTGTTTCTTGACCGCTGTATCACGTAATTAACTCCCCCTCCGCCTTTTCGAGATTCTATCTCGCGCATCACAGACGTGTTTTGAAACCCTTAATGAGGTATCCTCTTGATAAGTCGGCAGACCTCACAAAAACTCTATATCTCTATGATGTATTGTTTTTGCATAATATGCCACGAAACTAGGTAGTCGGGGACTATAGAAGCAGTTTGGGTATGATGTATCTTATTACTAATTATATCTAAAGTTTCTTCTCTCTTCATAATGTATTATATATATATATATATATATATATATATATATATATATATATATAAATTAAAATAACAGATAAAGTTTAAGCAAAGAATCGCTGCTTTCATCCTTAACAGGATCTTCTGAAACTAACAAAGTCAATCTGCTAACGCAGAAGTGAATATTTCAAAAACGTTGCAACCGGAGGAAGACAGGAAGGCGATACTTTGGTTCGTGGAAACGTTCCCTGGCAAAGAACGGGAAAAAACGAATATAATACGTCATTATTTGGAGCGGTGAAAAACAATTACACGCAAAGACAAATATGTGCTCTACGGTTCTTATATATTTGATATATATTTATCCTTATCGAGCCCTCTTTGGATTTTAGTCTTCAAATTTATAATTATTACTATATATATATATATATATATATATATATATATATATATATATATATATATATTTATTAAACTTTATTATTGCTATATATATATTCACAGGCTCTGATGATTCCTGCCATGGTGTATGGATGAAACACTGTTAGCTAATAAAACAATGTATTTCTAAGTACTCTTTGGTTATTCCTATAACTATAACGGCTCTGTAGTATACTAGTTATCCTACATTGAACTATAACCACACTGTCATACCAAGGGCAATATATCTGCATGTCTGGGCATATTGATATATTTGTCAACGAAATATATATATATCAATATCATCATCATCATCATCATCATTTCATTTTACGTCCGCTTTTCCCTGCTTGCAAGGGTGGGACTATATATATATATACATATATATATATATATATATATATATATAAGAGGGTGTTAAAGTTTGCTTGAAGCATTGTGAAATGTGTAAAAATACGTATTTAAGAAAGCCACAACAATGCAAAGGGAAATCTCGAGGTAGGAAGTGAAATATAGATAGGAAAAACAGGTGAAAGTGAAAGTTGAGAGAGACAAAGATGAAAACAAAACAAAGGTAGAAGGGTTACCGTAGTAGAGATTTTAATCCCAATATTTCGGGCTCACGCCCATCAACGGGGGAAAAGTTCCAAAAGGGGGGAAAACAGGCCAAGCGGAGAAAGTGTTGATGTCGTTAAGACAGGAATGCCGTTATGGGGAGAAAAATATTTAAAATTTACACGAGGGAGAGAATGCGCGTGCGCGTGATAAGCTGTGGCAAAAGCTACTGACCAAATGGGTTAAGTCAAGAGGGTGCGTTAGCGTGTGAAAGCCTTAAGATATGTGTATGTAAATATATATGTGTGTGTGACTGTGTGTGTATAGGTGTGAGTGTGTATATGTGTGAGTGTGTGTGTGTGTGAAAGGTAGTGGGCTGTAGAAGTTGGAAATCAAAGGGTGTGAAAGGTGGTAGGTTGTAAAATATGTGTGCGTGTATAAATATAGAAGTGTGTGTGTGTAAGCGTATGGGTATACATGTGTGTGTGTAACTGTGTATGTATATGTGTGAGTGCGTTTGTGTGTGAAAGATAGTGGGCTGTAGAAGCTGGAAATCAAAGGGTGTGAAAGGTGGTAGGTTGTAAAAACATGTGTGCGTGTAAAATATAGAAGTGTGTGTGCATGCGTATGGGTATGCATATACGTGCGTGTGTGTGAATATAACAGGCTGTAGGCTGTGAATGGTCATTATGGTTAAATTAGCCATGTCAGCTCATTTCTCTCGGCCCGGTTGTTAAGTGGGGGTCTGAGGTTCTTAATAACAAGTGCTTCCTTTATCCTTAAGGATCCGATGCTGCGTTCAGTCGCTAGGACTGTGACCAAGGGTCTACCCTGTGGGTTTCCGCATTTGAGGATATGTTTACGGAAGGAAGATGCGTTGGTGTTGATATGTTCCTTGATACGAACATGTAGGGGTCGGATGGTGCTACCTATGTAAAACTTGTTACATTTATCGCATTGAATCTTATATACGACATAGGTGCGTAGGCAATCTGCCCCCCGTATCGGGCAGTTGCTGAGGGAACAAGTCCTATCTGCCTCGTAGGGTTTGTTGGAGAGGCATCTTCGCAGCGAAGGTCCTGTGTGGGCCAAATGTATGTCAAGTCCCTCCGTACGTATGGCCCTGCGGATGGCGTTCGTGGTACCACGAACGCCATCCGCAGGGCCATACGTACGGAGGGACTTGACATACATTTGGCCCACACAGGACCTTCGCTGCGAAGATGCCTCTCCAACAAACCCTACGAGGCAGATAGGACTTGTTCCCTCAGCAACTGCCCGATACGGGGGGCAGATTGCCTACGCACCTATGTCGTATATAAGATTCAATGCGATAAATGTAACAAGTTTTACATAGGTAGCACCATCCGACCCCTACATGTTCGTATCAAGGAACATATCAACACCAACGCATCTTCCTTCCGTAAACATATCCTCAAATGCGGAAACCCACAGGGTAGACCCTTGGTCACAGTCCTAGCGACTGAACGCAGCATCGGATCCTTAAGGATAAAGGAAGCACTTGTTATTAAGAACCTCAGACCCCCACTTAACAACCGGGCCGAGAGAAATGAGCTGACATGGCTAATTTAACCATAATGACCATTCACAGCCTACAGCCTGTTATATTCACACACACGCACGTATATGCATACCCATACGCATGCACACACACTTCTATATTTTACACGCACACATGTTTTTACAACCTACCACCTTTCACACCCTTTGATTTCCAGCTTCTACAGCCCACTATCTTTCACACACAAACGCACTCACACATATACATACACAGTTACACACACACATGTATACCCATACGCTTACACACACACACTTCTATATTTATACACGCACACATATTTTACAACCTACCACCTTTCACACCCTTTGATCTCCAACTTCTACAGCCCACTACCTTTCACACACACACACACTCACACATATACACACTCACACCTATACACACACAGTCACACACACATATATATTTACATACACATATCTTAAGGCTTTCACACGCTAACGCACCCTCTTGACTTAACCCATTTGGTCAGTAGCTTTTGCCACAGCTTATCACGCGCACGCGCATTCTCTCCCTCGTGTAAATTTTAAATATTTTTCTCCCCATAACGGCATTCCTGTCTTAACGACATCAACACTTTCTCCGCTTGGCCTGTTTTCCCCCCTTTTGGAACTTTTCCCCCGTTGATGGGCGTGAGCCCGAAATATTGGGATTAAAATCTCTACTACGGTAACCCTTCTACCTTTGTTTTGTTTTCATCTTTGTCTCTCTCAACTTTCACTTTCACCTGTTTTTCCTATCTATATTTCACTTCCTACCTCGAGATTTCCCTTTGCATTGTTGTGGCTTTCTTAAATACGTATTTTTATATATATATATATATATATATATATATATATATATATATATATATATATATATAATAATAATAATAATAATAATCACTGGGTGAAGAAGTGGCAGCAAATCTCAGTGGAAGCCACAGTAGAGGTAGAGCAGAGAATTGACCTGAAATGAGGGGAGATGATGAAGGGAAAGATTCTATGGTGAAAAGGGCCTGTGTAACCCATGCAAGCATAGAAAAAAAGGACGTGAAAATGAGGATGATGATGATGATGATGTACATAGATTTGTGCCCCAAAATATGATGAATAAAATACAATTTCTGATTAACCATTCATCACTGCAAGACCAAAAGGGTCTGTCTGTGTCTCCCCCCCCCCTCTCTACTATAATACACTTGGAAACTGTTCTTAGACCACTTCACTATTCCACTCAATGCTAACTACACACAATTTCACCGTTAGAACCAGTCAGTATTAAATCTCTAAAGGTCTACTTCATTAATTAATACTAACACTAGTAGTAGTAGTAGTAGTAGTAGTAGTAGTAGTAGTAGTAGTAGTAGTAGTAGTAGTAGTAGTAGTAGTATTACTAGTAGTAATAGTAGTTAGTGAATTGTGATTCTATTAGTTATTGATTGGTAGTTGTAGACTGCTGCTGCTGCTGCTGCTACTGCTGCTGCTGCTATGGTAGAATACCTAATAAGGAAATTAACAACCAGAACAATGGCCTATTGTGAATTTAGAAATGGTTCACCTGAAATGTTACTACAACAACAACAATAACAATGATAACAGCAATAACTGTGATGGCAACAACAACAACAACAACAGCAACAATGATGACAGCAGCATCAACGACAGCAACAGCAGCATCAACAGCAGCAACAGCAGCATCAACAGCAGCAACAACAGCATCAACGACAGCAACAGCAGCAACAACAGCAACAATGATGACAGCAGCATCAACAGCAGCAACAACAGCATCAACAGCAGCATCAACGACAGCAACAGCAGCAACAACAGCAACAATGATGACAGCAGCATCAACAGCAGCAACAACAGCAACAACGACAGCAACAACAGCAACAATGATGACAGCAGCATCAACAGCAGCAACAACAGCATCAACAGCAGCATCAACGACAGCAACAGCAGCAACAACAGCAGCATCAACAGCAGCAACAGCAGCATCAACAGCAGCAACAACAGCATCAACGACAGCAACAGCAGCAACAACAGCAACAATGATGACAGCAGCATCAACAGCAGCAACAACAGCATCAACAGCAGCATCAACGACAGCAACAGCAGCAACAACAGCAACAATGATGACAGCAGCATCAACAGCAGCAACAACAGCATCAACGACAGCAACAGCAGCAACAACAGCAACAATGATGACAGCAGCATCAACAGCAGCAACAACAGCATCAACGACAGCAACAGCAACAACAACAGCAACAATGATGACAGCAGCATCAACAGCAGCAACAACAGCATCAACGACAGCAACAGCAGCACAACAGCAACAATGATGACAGCAGCATCAACAGCAGCAACAACAGCATCAACGACAGCAACAGCAGCATCAACAGCAACAACAACATTAAATA